>JAJJWW010002310.1:0-90434 GCA_023531295.1 Papaver armeniacum | reverse complement strand
GCTACCACCTCCGTGTATTGAAATTTCCACTGATTCACACACACAAAAGAAAACAAAAATGGAAGAAAAATTAGTTTGAGATTCCATCAAAATAGATACACAGGAAAGTCACAGAGTTGAGAAACCATACCACAGAACAACAAGGGTTAGCTGCTGGTTCTTCCGCCATTGCTAGCACCAGAAACAAGAAAGAACTGAAGGAGTAGTATCTACGGTGTTTATAACACCAAAAATCCACCAATACAGAGAGCCCCTGCGCCCAACAGGAGGAAAATAAGGGGGTGATTTTTACCCACTGTATGACCCACAGTAAATGTCTCAGTCGGTGTGATTCTTGGAAATTCAAAACTTTTGTAGTAGAATATTAGGGAAAGAGAAGGAGGCAGGGAAAGAGGAGGATTTCATTCATACGAATTCTCTAGGTTACATGGATAGATTATCCTTTATATACATGGAAAAGGGAAACCCAAAAGACTTCCGTTTTGACCGCACATCCATGGGCATGGGCCCTTCAACACTCCCTCACATGGTTCAATAATGGAACCTGATGTAGTCTGCACATATAGCAACTTTGAATGTAGTTCTTCAAATGTCGTTCTCTCCATGATGACTTGTGCCGAGATCAATTGCTTTACTAAAACTTTGACAAGGAAAAACCCACAGTAAATGTCTCAGTCGGTGTGATTCTTGGAAATTCAAAACTTTTAAAGTTTTAGGTTGATCGTGAGGGGTCAGAATGAGTGTGGACCCCACCACATCCCAAAGAATTAGCAGAGGTCATCCTATTACATGCCCCTTAGAATTTATCTAATTTCCACATGTGGCTAACATAAGATGCACATATAGAAATGAAGCATATTTTTCTAATCTCAGCGGATCTACGGTAGGTGTAAATTAGTTCCTTGTAATGGTATTCGGAAACTTTTAAAGGTCAAAGAAGGTGCTAATTCAGGAAGAAATTCTTCTCTTGCTCTAATCCTATGTGTTCATACTTCAATGGTTTGATGATGCTATTAAAACCATGGCACCTCAAGACAAAGGAGGTTGTAAAGCTTGTGTTGGTGATCACAAATTTGCCGATTGTCCTTGGTCACATACTCGTTGTATCAACCCCAAATGCAATTCAACTAAGGTGAGGATGTTAAACATAGCTCAAACATCTTGGAATTATGGTATTGGCTACCTAAAATGCCAAAAATGTGAAGATTTCCAATGGGTTTCTGATGCTATCTTTGTGGAAAAACAAAAGCAATTTTATAATTAAGATCAAATTTGTGCATAGTTTAGAGACAAAAGTGAAGGTAAAGTGTAATTTAGAAGTTAACTCATGTAAACAAAAGCAATGTATTAGAAGGATTTATCAATGTAATGTTAGTTTGCGTAATCGAGTACCTTAAAAAGGCATACTTTAAAAACCATAGATCCATAAACAAAATATTGTCAACATTCATAAAATGTAATCGAGTAGTACTATCTCTCGCTATTACAAGTTCATAAGTCTAGAAATGTTAAAAGAAATAAGGAAAACATGAACCCAACATTTTCGATATTAATGATATTTAGAGTTAGGTTTTTCTAATCCTTTTGATGGTGGCTCGAGAAATGTTGATTGTCCAAGAAATATTAACAGACCATGATAAGTCCGGGTTAAAACAGCCAGGTGAAGGTGTAGAAGAAGTACATGGATGTGTTACCTTTCTTTTGGGTGCAGTGGAGGAGGATGGTGCAGTTGTCTTGCCCTTTTTCTGGGAACCAGCTATTGATGGTGGTTTTTAAACAAGGGGTAAAATCGTAAAACCCCATGACCTAGTGTTACCCGCAACACATTAACTAAGAGCATTTAACTCAGGTGTAAAAATAATTAATAGCGGTATTTTTTCAAAATACCAGATTAGGGCTTTCGACACACACTTAATTCCAAAACCAAGCCGCACACTGCGCACCATGGCAACAATGCCAAACCAAGCCGCACACTGCGCACCATGGCAACAATGCTAAACCAAGCCGCACATCCGCACCATGGCAACAATGCCAAACCAAGCGCACATCGCGCACCATGGCAACAATGCCAAACTAAGCCGCACACCAGCGCACTCATGGCAACGACGCCTGCAAACCAAGCCGCACATCGCGCACCATGGCAACGACGCCTAAAACCAAGCCGCACACCGCGCACCATGGCAACGACGCCAAAACCAAGCCGCACACCGCGCACCATGACAACGACGCCAAACCAAGCGCGCACATCGCGCACCATGGCAACGACGCCAAACTAAGCCGCACACCGCGCACCATGGCAACGACGCTAAACTAAGCCGCACACCGCGCACCATGGCAACAATGCCAAACCAAGCCGCACACCGCGCACCATGGCAACAATGCCAAACCAAGCCGCACACCGCGCACCATGGCAATAATGCCAAACCAAGTCGCACATCGCGCACCATGGCAACGACGCCAAAACCAAGCCGCACATCACGCACCATGGCAACGATGCCAAATCAAGCCGCATACTGCGCACCATGGCAACGACGCCAAAACCAAGCCGTGCCACCGCGCACCATGGCAGCGACGCCAAAACCAAACTACATATCGCACTCATTGGCAACCATGCCAAACTAAGCCGCTATGCCATTAGCACATGCTAAATATAGCGCCCTAGTCTTGCAAAACGTGCAACTAGGTCAACTCCGGGCAGTGTCATTGGCACATGCCAACACGTACCACAAGCCATATTTCCAAGCCGCTATGCCATTGGCACATGCCAAATATAGCCCTAGGCTTGCAAAACGTGAAACTAGGTCAACCTGGCCGTACGTGCCATTGGCACATGCCAACACGTACCACAAGCCATATTTCCAAGCCGCTATGTCATTGGCACATGCCAAATATAGCGCCCTAGGCTTACAAACCCCGCAACCTAGGCCAAGTCGTCCACGCATGCCATTGGCACATGCCAACATGCTCACCGGGTAGCTTTTCCTACTAAGGCCACGGCCTAACGGCCACGCATGCCATTGGCACATGCCAACATGCTCACCCGGGTAGCTTTTTCCTACTAAGGCCACGGCCCTAACGTCCACGCATACCATTGGCACATGCCAACACGCTCGTTGGTAGCCTTCATCACCTAGCCGTGGCCCTAATGCGCGCCGGTATCCTAACTTGCAAGCCGTACAACCTAAAGCCAATTCAACCGTACGCTGCCATTGGCACATGCTAAAGCCTACACTGGTAGCCTAGTTTGCAAACCATGCAACCTACCACTAAGGCATTCCGCACATGCCACACACGCCACTAGCATTTCCGGCATTGCCACTTATACTCAACGTACAACCTACCACTCAAGGCATTCCGCACATGCCAATGGCACATGCCACACGCGCCACTATTAGTAGCGCCACTTGCACTCAAGGTGCAACCAACACTCGAGATATCAACACAAACCGGGGATGCTTTCCGGGTTTTGGTTTGGCGGTCACACTTGCAGCTGACACTACGCTCACATTAAGAAAGCGTGAAAAGGAATAAAGCGGTCAAATAAATGAGGAAATAATGGTGAAAACGTTTTCACCCATTAACACCATGCGGTTACCACCTCCTCCCATTATTTCACCCTTTACTCTCTTCCTTCATGAGGCCAGGGTACGTTTCAATCTCGACTTGTATAAATAGGTCTTACTCTATTTCCACCGCACAACAAGTCTCTTGGCCAGAGAAAAATACTACACTCTCGTAAAAGGCAACTTTGCAAGCTCTCCAAAAAGCTTTCATCTCTTGCAAGCTTCCGGGCTTCCACTTTCGATACAAGTCGAGACACTACTCTCCCACTATTCTGGGGTCTCAACACCTTTCTTTGCTTCCTCCCAAATCAACCTCTTCTCCTCCACTTTGTTAATCAAGCAAGTCCTGGAACGACCATTTCTTGGTTTAGGCCGGACTTGTACAGATTGATCTCGAATCTATAAAGTGCTCACGTGCAGAACATTTGTTTAGGGTTTGAACCAGTTTCTCACTCACCTACCGAATTTATCGAAATCGGCAGAAACGATTTACACCCATAAACACCAGCTGAAGAAGTAGATGATGTAGTAGCAGCTGCTTTGCCCTTTGACAATGGTGGTACCTCAGCTGATTTCTTTGATGAAGATGATGTTGCTTTCTTTGATGGTATGTTGACGCAGATTTGGTGCATAAGGCCTTCCTCATCTTCTTTGTTGGTGCAGCAGCATGTACAAAAATCGTCCCCATTAATGTAACACTCCTTTCTTCTTGGGGTTGGATCGAATTGGAGGACCTTGGCAGTTACAATGTTATGATCAATACCTTTTACATACACCGCACTTTGTTACTCTTTTGCGCGTCTTGTTCTTCTCATACCAGACTTCTTTCTTTTGACACAAGGTCTTCCCTTATCTCTCAACTGTGTGGATGTATAATCTTGATACCACCGCAAAAGAAATAAGGTTAGGGTTAGTATACTTTTAAATGCACAGATCTAGAGAATAATAAAAAAATAATAATACAATAAAGTAAAAGGACAAAAGTAGATAATATTATTATTGAAAAGATTCTCAAAACAAAAATACTTGAAAACAGACAATTCAAAAAGTTAAAGCATTTGAAAGAAAGGTATGGTTATCAAACCTTATTGGGATACTCATCAATGTCTCCCAATGGTGTTATTGACCATAAGTAGGTGGTCCTATAGTAGTTCATCGTAGTATTTATCAAAGACTGCATAATTGATCCAATCACTCATCATACATTTATTGCATAACCGCATTCAACTATTTAGGTGTAGTGAATTTACTCACTTGGACCAATCTGGGATTCAATTTAAACAATGCAACTACACCATGTATGCGAGGGAACCGCCTCAATTTCATTGTCGATATGTACAAGATTGTTCTTCCACCCGAATAACAAACACTTTGCTATTAGCTTTGTTAGTAACCTCATACACTTTGCGCCTATAGAAGGATCACATTCATAGTTACCTCTAAGATCGCACATCACCTGAATGAGATCTTTCCCAGCAGGAACAAGGTCACCAATTTGCCAAGTTGCAGCAAGCTTTCTTCTATTTGAAAAGGGCACCATCACCAAATGTGTGTACATATCAACCAATTGAGTGAGAGGCTTGTCTCTGAATTTCAGTGGCCATGTTATTAAAACTTTCCAAAAGTTAGAGTAGATGTGCTCACAAGCAACATCATGAGGAAACCATGAACTTGCCCAAGACTTAGGCTCGCATCAATCGCATTGATATGCACCGAACTTATCTATGTAATTTCTTGCATGGCCTCCTAGAAAATAGTGTCTAAGTTAATTCATTTGATGCAATAAGGCTTGACTGAAAAATGAACATTCATTATAACCAAACATTGCGACTCTCCAGGTGATGATACTTGTATGCCTTTGCAAATTTTCCAAAGAAGGTGTGTCGGCCTTGGATTTCGAATCCTTGGTCAAGAAATTCTTGATAGATGCCTGGAAAAAAAGGCAAACATTAATCAATTCCAAAAATCATATCGATTCAAAAATCATAAAACAAAACTTGCAATAAAATAAAATCTACCTTAGGCAAAAGATCTATGATTTGCCAAAGGAAATAATATTTTTATGATTCAAGGATGCCTCTTCATTCTATCGTAAATAAAGGTTAGTCCAGGCATATCAGGTATCCTTTTTCTCAATTCTTTTATCATCATAAACCAATTTTCTTCAGTTTGCATCAAGATCATACCCTTGCATTATTAGCAACCCATTTTGGTATGTCAGTTTGCAACCGAGGTCTAATGATCTTCTTAGCTATATCAGCTGCCTTGTCCACTGTGAAGAACATCCATCGTCTTCAACAAATACTTGGATACAAATTTTGCATTGCATTTTCTGTTGTAGTCTTCATTCGGATTCTTACAGGTGTGTTCTATGTTGCATTCTCTAACTGTGACTGTTGGATCGTCTTCATCTGGTACCTTTCTTGCATTCACCATCCAAGCACATTTTTGGGTATCCTTGTAAGTACAAAGAAGAATAGTGTCGGGTCCTATCTGCCTTCTTCACCTTAAAATCCATATGTTTCAACACCGTATATTCCTTAAATGATCCTTGTAAGCTTGCATGTTTCCAAAAGCCATATCACTACTTATTTCACCAGGTACAACCTCAGGAACATATTCATTTATCATTTCTATACCAAGTGAATCGTTTAAATGCTCACCAAAATCTTATTGCCACTTTTTTTCTTCCTCTTGAGTGACCTCATATCTGGGAACTTCTTCATCTTAAGTTGCATTCACTGGTGCACTCTGTTGTTCATAAAAACCACCTACATTAAAGTCATTACAATCATCAGGCTCATTACCAATATCTATACCTCTATCACACATAAAAACCCAATCTTCATAATTGTATTTTTCTTGTGTTTCTTCATCTTCACTTTCATCTTCACTTTCCTCTTCACTTTCATCTTCACCTACCCCTTCCTCATTATATTCCTCAAACAAAACTCAGCCTATCATTAGGGATGACAAATATCCGATCGTAGATTAGGTAAATTCACTTGGTCATCATCTTGCTATCTCGCAATGATGTTTGTGTAAGATTAACTTGTGCTTCATGCACATGGTTTTCTACAATGTATGCTTGTGTAGAAACAACTGGGTCTTCATGCACAAAATCAAGTCTTGTTGGTCTCATATCACTTACCCCACTAAGACTAGCAAATTTTATTAATTCTTGGACTCCTCCTAACCTCAACCCTTTACTAACAGCTTTCTCTTTCACCGGACTCATAAAATCACCACACCACTTACCCCACTAACACTAGCAAGAATCACAAGTAAAACCCCAATGTTTAATTGTAGGAATAACTACAAGAACCACAAAATTACCAAATTGTCTTTTCCCGGTTTCCTTTTATTCCAAAATGAAATAAACACCTCCTCTGATTCACACTTATCATATGCATTCCCATCATCATCATCAAATAAAAATGGGCTTCAGCGCAGAATTCATACCATGTTCATTCACCAACCCGCTCTTTAGCATAGCCATGAAAGCTTCTCCACTGTACCAAATACTTTACAACCAAAACAATAAAGGTCCTTAAACCTCCGCCCCTATATCCGTAATCCGAAATTCCCATCCTCACTACCCATTCTCAAACATTTAACAAAAATGACACAATAGTCACTCTAATGAAAGAGACACACTTATGTTTCAACACAAAAAGGGTTAATCAACACACATGTTAAGAGATAAGAGAAATTTATTGCCACTTTAGTGATTTTGCAAGTAGCAAAAGACTAAATTCAATAACACAGAGACATGGAGATATAAATTAAGCATAAATAGATTGTATATGTGGAAGAGTTTAGCAATTGGTAAGTTACTAAAAAGTCTTCAAATATGCCTCGATAAATACCAAGCATAGATAGAAGTATAACCAAACAAGTAGAAGCATAAATGTATAACTTTACAGTATAACCATATCATCAATTTAACTCAAATAAAGTATAGCTAGTATCCTCAAGTTCAAAATTCATATACAAAGTTCATATATACCCATTAATTCATCAATCATGGAAGCAATTTTGTATCCAATGCATCCGAATTTCCACCAAGTTAAATAAGATACAAAAGCCAAAGCAATAATAACATACCTCACCGCTTGTGTATATTATTCATTCTAAGGCAAAAAAGTGTTGAGCAATTGTTTTACAAAGAATCACCACAGCTTGTAATTAGAGAATTCACATGTAATGCACGAATTAGCCATGCCACCGTAGTGATTTTACAAAGAATAATACCAAAAACATGGAATTCATAGACAAAAAGAAAATGAAATATCCCCTAAATTGAATTATCCACTCTTTCATTAAAACCCCCAAATTAAATCCCCAAATTCGCTTCTTTCAAACCCTAATTAGAAAGAGAGATAGAGACACAATTCAAAAACACAAATTTATAATCCCTAATTTCGTTTATTCAAAAACACAATTAACCCAATCGAAACCCTAATTTTGTTTCCTAAAACCCTAATTACAACTGTAGAAACCCATCCTATAGATTCAAACCTTAATATCATTTCTACTCTCAAACCCTAATCACATACCAATTTCACATGGTTTGTTTCAAAACCCTAAATCGAAAAACAAATTTAGGGTTAAAATTACCTGCTCTTCACCGGTTAAGAAACGCGATCTCTTACCTTCTCCGTCTCATCTATCTTCTCGATCCGCAATCCAACCTGGTCTCTCGATCTCTCTATCTCTCGATCGCCTCAATCTCGATCGCTCTCCTGTCTCTATCTCTATCGCTCTATGTCTCTATGTCTCTCTATCTCGACCTTATTTTGTGTTTCTGGGGTTCAAACACGATTTTGACAAAAGATAAGAATAGATGCACTCGTGTGTACCACACGAGTGGTACAGTGTCGACACTTTCCACGTGTCGGCTGCATTAGGTTGTACACGTGTCATTTGTTTGCAAAGGCCTACGTGTTATGACGCCATTAGCACATGTGACATCATGTAGGGCTATTATCTCTGGATAAGGTCAAAATTGACATTTCACAACATCGCTGACTGGGCCAAAGGTTGTCAAAATGCCCCAATTTGACTATTATAGGTAAAACTAACGGACTGGGGCATTTTGATCTTTTGCCTAACGTCCGGGGCATTTTCACAACGTTGTAGTCCAAATTGGGGCATTTTGCCACTTAACCCTGCCTGAAACTATTGATTTTCACATTGCCAAGGTCCTCTTCGAGAAAGTAGTCTGAATAATCTTGACGTCCCTGGCATTTTTCGTGTAAATTGTAATCCTGTCAATATGATGCAGCTCATAAATGTAATTGCAGTCTTGCTGGATATTTTAAAATCCTAGTTTGATTGGGGGGCATGAAATTTATTGGGGGCCTTGCACTAGAGGACAAAAAAAGGTCACCCAATCCTAATTTGGGTCACCCCTTAAAAAATTATTTTCAAAATGGATAAAATGCCCCTGTGTGATTAGTATTAAAAATTAATTAAGTTGATTAATGTGGTAAGTGTGTTTAGATTAAAATCTGATTTTGGGATAAAAATTTGAGGAAATTTTAGTTTTGAGTTTTTATGTGTTGAGAAGAAGAGGAGGAGTTTTGAGAGGAAAACTAGGGTTTTTAGAAATGAGTGATTCAAGTGGAGGGAATGAGGTTGGTGAAGCTTCAAATAACAACCATGATTGTGTTGATGGTAATATTGTCTCAACTAATCCCATGGATTGGATGTTTAATGAAGAGATGTTAGTAGAGGAAGCCATGAATAATGGTGCAAATGAAGAAGAACCTATTGCTCAAAATCAAGGAACCGATCCTTGAAATGAAGAACCCGGATCTCAAAACAATGAGGTAAACTTCCTATACTCTTCAAATCGTATGAATGGTGCTCCAAGTGGTCGATTCATGGTCACTATGAAACTTCTCAAAGTGAGGGTCATTAGAGTTTGGTGTTGCATAAACTAACGACTTTTTAAAGTCAGCTGAATTGAAACTACCAATGACGACTTAAGCCTCGCAACTTTTCCAAAGTTATGAAAATCGTTAGGTTGGTGTGATAAACACCGACGACTCTTTTGGCTAGGTCACAGAGGGTCGTTACTTTTTTTGTTTACAGACGAACGACTCTAAAATCAAAACTCTCAGTAAATAGAACTCTTAGAGTCGTCATATATGTATTCATAGAAGACAATGACCATATCCATCCATTAAAAAATTTATGTAGAGTCGTTATGTTTCTTGGTTAATATACTAACGACCCTTGCACTGAATTATCTTAATTTTTGATTTCATAGAATCATTTCAGTGAATCGTAAAAGGCATACATCTTGCATAGCGTTGCATTGAAGGAAATGAAATACTAACGGTGCACTTATACACTTAATCATAAAGCATGTAATTATACATGGTTCCATGGAAGATAAAGTAGCAATCGTCGAACTCGAACTTTTTTCCACGAAGCACCTCGTATCGGACATGCGCCTTCCCCAACTAAAAACCCCAAACAAAAACATAGTTAGTATTGTTGAAAGCTTTCGATAAGTTTGACCTCTTGTTTAAATTCCTTACTCTTATAACACCCAACATATTGGGCATGGCTTCCCTTATGGCATTCATTTATCTTTTGAAAGCTTGACATTCGTTGAATATCTCCTCGAACCGTTCCTTGACTAGTTTCAAAGACCTTGAGTTGCAATTTCCGTCTAACGCCACAAAAACAATGAATACATGGTTCTACCAAGCATAGGATGTTTGATCAATGTCTTTTTCTAGATCTTCAAAGTGGTTTGTGACTGTTTTCCATGCTCTCACAACGACGCAATTCTCTTCTAAGTATAGGAGTAGTCATGGTGTTTCCTTTGTTTTTGCTCTTGGATGAGAATGAATGTGAAGGTTGGGAATTATGGTTTTGGTGAAGAAGGGGTGAGATATGAGTCTCTATTTATAGAGATTAATGACCCAACAATCATTTTTTTGAATTTTTAACCGACTAACTACATTGAGTGAATTCAAAATTCACATTAATCGCTACATGATTCATCACAGATATATTTACACCGTGATTCTTTTGAGTCATTTTTAATGTATGTTAATTGGCTGACGACTCTAGTTGAAAAAAGTCTCTATGTTTAGTGAGATCTAGAGTCGTTAATATTAGTTTGTCCAAAAATGACGACTCTAGGCAAATAATTTCAATAAATTTACAAATATCATTTATTTATGTATAAACAATGACGACACTTGTTTGGAATATTTATCAAAAAGATAGTTGAACTAGTTTTATTGAATTGAAAAAGCATACATCTACTATGAAATAAAATAGAAGGAAAACACATAAAATTGTTCAATACATTGCGATAGAAAATATAATCTATACGAGATTAATTATATTGGGCGAATTGCCATTCAACTTCCTCCAAGAGAGTGTAGAAGTCCTCGTGCAAAAACTCATGGTCGTACCTTAATTCGTATTGAGTCCGACCCAAAGAACACTGGAAAAATAATTATTTTAATAACTTAGCATTGTTGAATAATCATAACCAAATAAATAATTTTTGATGAACGGCCTATTGATTCACAAACTTACTCTACTCATGCGGTTTTCGTTTGGCATAGTGTCCTTATGAGCTTTCAATTCGTTTCTTAGCAATACTCATTCATTTTATAAATAAGCGTACCTTTCCCTTATCTTCAGGAGCGTCCTCCGATAACGATTTCCGTTTAGTGCTTTAAAAACCTTAAACACACGTTTCCACCAAGCATTGGTGGTTTGATCATGCCCAAGGTAAGGCCCTCTTGTTGGGTCTTCGTTACTGGTCACCCATTGCGCTTCCTCAACAGAGTGTTTTATGAGAGTGGTGTGTGCTCTAAAAATAACAACATCTTCTAGATGACTGAATTGAGTTGGAGCCATTTTTAGTGTTTCAAAGTGATGGGTGACTGATTTAGGATGATTGAAAGTGATGGGTGAATAAGTTTGGAAGAGATAGGTGTCTATTTATAGCAAAAATGTACCCAACGACTAGTTTTTTTTTAATAATAAACGGTTACTTCTGCAATAACTGCTCTTACTAGTCAAAGTTGTCGTTGATTTTCAAAGTCTACAATAACTTCTTACAGAGTCGTCAATCTAGATATATATATATATATATACAGTAACGACTTTAGGTGAAAACATGCCAGAATGGTTTATATTTGTCCAAGTAGAGTCGTCTATGTATAAAAAGGGTCGTCATGTACCGAAAAAAGAGTCGTTGTTCGAAAACCGGTTTATTTACTGTTAGTGTCGTTAACTCCGCAAATAAGGTTGACAACTAGGGTCGCTCTTCGCAAATGAAAAGATGACGACCTTTGCATGGTAAAGCAAAATTAACTAAGGTGGTCGTCATGTTAACATCTAATATATTGACGATCGTTTAATGATATTTTTCTTTTGTATGTAGTTGGTTGTACGGGAGAGCTCTCAACCTGAACCCGTCTCCACTATCGGTCCGGATACCTCCCAAGACTATATGAATGATTTGGTACGTTTTTATTGTTCGAGCCGATGTATATTTTCATGAAAATTGTTTAATTAGTGTTTTATAATGAACGTGTTATTTTTTTTTTTAATTTAGACGGGAAAACAAAGGCTGAGGTCAAGGAATGGATTATTTCCAAGGCAAAAGAGAAGATGTGCGTAGTTGTTCAAAGCAAACACGTTGATTATAAGCAAATGGATATGGTATGCGAGAGATCGGGGGATAAGGAAGAAAGTCACAAAGGGAAGAACTACAAGTATGAGAAGAAGACGACGAGGGTCTACAAATCTTCGTCGAAGAAGATACAATGCCCCTTCAGGATTGTTTTAAAAAGGCATCATGAAACTCATCTATGTAGGTTGTATAGTATTCCAGATGGTCATCACAACCACCCTCCACCTAGTACTCTTTTAGGGCACCAAGCATATGCCAGATTGAAACCACATCAAATGGAAAAGGTCCGTCAGATGAAGCGATGTAGGCCCCTTCAGATCCTAATTAAATGCAATAAGGGCGGAAGATAAGACAAACTTGTCTATTATTTCAATAAATCTAGGCTGCCAAATAAATGACCAAGAGAACTCGAATGGGATGGTAGATTAATTATGCAACAATCGTGGGTTGCGTAAAACTTAACTACGCCATGCAAACAAGGGTGGGTCCTAGCTTGACAAAGTAACTCATATTTTTCTTTGCCCATCCTAGGATGGTGGATTTGGCTCAAGAGTTTTTACCAGTGTCTTGTTCATATATTGCACCTATAAGACCAACAAGTATAACATGCCGTTTTTGAACGTGGTTAGTCATACTTCGGATAAGCAATCATTCACCGTGGCATGGTGCTTTATGGAAAAGGAAGAAATAGAGGACTATGTTTGGGTTATGGAACAAGTAGGTTGATTTACTGTGCGAAGAGACACCGCAGTTATATCTACGGATAGGGATTTTGCAAAGAATGAGTGTCGCTCGTCCCAAGTTTTTCCACTTTCTCAACATTTTATTTGTACGTGGCACATCCAAATGAATATTTTTTATAATTGCAAGAATCATATCCAAAAGATGAAGCCTGCAAAGGGTAATCAACGTTCCAAGGAGGAAGACGATCGTCTAAGTAAACTTTCAAAAAAAAGAGATAGCCGAAGAGAAAAGGAAAGAAAAGGAAAAATATGTCAAGATGGTGATCTATGGGAGGATTTCGCAAAGATTGGGACCATTTGGCCCATTCGAAGACCGAAGTAAAGTACTATGCAAATCTTCAAAAGTTTATTGATGATTGGAGTACGATCATAAGAAGGTTGTCGACTATTGCCTAGATACATGGTTGAATCCTTGAAAGGAGAAGTTTGTTTATGCATGGACCAATAAGTACAAGTGATGCGTGTCGTAGGTGCAATCAAATTAATATCTTATTTCCACTCAATTAAAAATAATATAATGGAAGTCAAGTTCGTTCCCACGAAGAGCAGGGAGTTTTAGTTGTCAAAAAGTGTCACAATGGGGGTTTGTTTTAGATTTTAGAACAAATTAAATAACAAAGCAATTGAAAGTAATAAAGTTTGCAAGAAATGGAGAGAAATATGATCAGGAATCCTTCTTTCGTTACTAAACCGTCATCAAGTTATTATATTCATCCATTAATACAATTATTCACAAATTATTACCAACCGTGGAATAACAAATGAAATAGCTGCATATCCCCTAAATTCCTTAAATCATCAAAACTAAGCTCTCCAATACTGCATTCTATTCTTCGAAATCACCTAGTAGTAGCTCACTCAAGGTGTAATTTGTCCGAATGCTTTATCTTTTGTAAATTATAGATTGATCCTAGTAGTTAGACTCTTAGCTCAAGGTCCACTTTCTAGTGATGTTTACACACACAATCGCTATACGTAATCCTCTCGCAAGGTCTTGTGTTCTCTACTTTTGTATGAATTATTCGACTATTACTTATCTCCTAACTCAATACTAGCATTTGATTTAATCAACAAATTAATTCAGTTGGCCACCTAAACAATCTATCAATTAATCATAAATAATCTAATTAGTATAAACAATCAATAATCATGTGAAGAACTTCAAAATAGATTTATATAATAACTCAAATCATGTCTAGAACTTAGAATTCATCCCCAATCACTAAGAAAAGTTTAGCTACTCATGGGATTAATAAAACCCATGAGTTTCATATGAAAAAATAGTAAAGAAATAGTTACGGTGATGGAAATAGCTCCAAACCCTAGCTTTTCTTCTCTTGAGTTCTCCTCTCCAATGGCTTGATAAAAGATTATAAGATATAGATATAAAAATCTCTTATATAGGTGTCCAAATTGTAACTACGCCTGCACCAAATCCCGCCGAATGGTTTCTAAGCTTGCTCGAAGAGCACCAAAACGTTGCCAAGGTGCTGAGCTCATGTGCACAAATTGACACACATCCACAAAGCTTAATGGGCTTAAACATGAACCATAAAGTCCAAATTGTGTTTTCTACTCTTCTCAATTTTTCAATGGCCTGTCGGCCCAAGGGACTCAAAGGCAAACCTTTTCTCGAACACTCATATGTCCGTGGAAATAATTTTCCCCGAATTTTGTAGTTACCTTCGTCATATTCTCTGGATAGTCACATGGCCGTGAAAATATTTTCCATTGGATTTTCAAATTACTCCGCGAATCACGGATGCTCACTCCTCGCTTCGTGAGTTTTATAGTTCCCCTCAATTCCATTGTTTCACCGCGAATATATACATCCTCCGTGAAAACTTAAACTCCCGGATTTTCCTTTTACTCCTAGCCATTCACGTACGATCTGGTAATCGTGAAAACCTTTTTCATCTGAGATTTTCTTATCTAACCTATAACTTCCGCGTATACCAGGGTCTCCGTGAGAATTATTTTCCTCTGGATCTCGAACTCCATCTCAGCTGCAACTCACTAGTTTCTCTCGTCATCACTGCCATGAAAGCAATATACTTCCATCTTTTTTTTTTTTCATCGACCCTGTGAACACAGAAATTACGTAGGTATCTATGTGTTCGCAAACAATCTCAAAGGTGTATTGAATATACGCCCTAAAATATGAATATAGATATAACATATAGGTAGATATCGATTCATTGATTCCAAACCCCGGGTTTGTCATGATCTCATCAACAACCGAAATGGTAACTCTAAGAAGTGAACATATAAATATAAACGTATGAAAATTAAACGTAAAGGAGACAATGATTTACATGGTTCAACACTAAGGCCTACAACCATGGATCTGGGAATATTCTCTATGAAGTGGATGGCTACAAGAATAATTGCGAGACTTTGTGTTTATCAAACCCTCAGGTTAATGCTCATACTTACATCTCACCGATTTCTCTCTCCTATTCTCTAGTTCTCAACCCCCAAAATCCTCCCTTTCCTCTTATTTGGAAGGGTCATATATATAGCCGATTTAAATGGGTCCCACTCGAAGAGATTTGTTGAAATCTTATCTTCTCGGATTCTCGATAAGACGCGGACTTCCTTATCATTCCGCGCTTCTATAATTCTTATGTTCATTACGGTTAATCTCCGCTCTTTCGTTGGTCATCGGACACGTGCCCTCCGAGCAAAGACTAAATGCGAGTGGTTGGGGTGGTTCCGTCCGCGCCCGGTGTCGGGCCTCAACTTGTCACGTACTGTGGTTGGATTTTCCTCGGCCGTTGATTATACTTTATCTGTGATGAGATAAAGTGTAGCAGAGTAGCTCTTTGGTGTTACGTGATACCTTCCTTTGATGCTTCTTCATCTTCACCATTGAACTTGACAGATGGGACGCCATCGAGATCCTAGGGATGCCCCTACGTGTCATCCATATCGTGGGACGAGGCCTCCACGTGGGCTTTACTAGTACACGTGGTGAGGGAGATAAATAAGTGTACTTACAATTTGCCCCTCTTCTTGCAGGATCAAGCGCTAGCTTTTGTTGGAAGAAGAATCGTGTGGGTAATGTTTTTTCTTTATTTTTCTCCCTCCTCATAACTTCTCATAAAAGGAGTTACCTCGCATTTATTGTGCACGTTTCCCATATCCGGCCATAACCGCCTCTTGGGTAGTGGACGGTTTCTTTGGTCCTATAAAAAGAGAAGAATGAAGGAATGTGAATTAAATTCACATTCTCTCATTTATTCTCTCGCCTCATTCTCTTCTTCGTCTTCTTAACTTCTTCTTCGTCGCCATTACCGCACATTCCGCCACCGTTCTTCTTTGCTTTTGTCGCCGCTTTTTGTCGTTCTTTATTGTCGGGGCTGTTGATTATTGAGATTCGAGTAGGATTTTTTACTCAGTTTACTCGCCATTCCCACCCTTGTTGAGTTCTTGATTTTCTGGTGATGAATTGTGATGGGTTTAATCTTATGCATATCATAGAGTTTGAAAGTCGTCGCCGCTGGGTCGTGTGCTTTACCGGCCTCGTTTGATTCTCTTTTTCTTCTTTTGCGTTTGAGTAATAGCTTGAGAGCTTAAATGGTTGTAGATGAAATCTAGGGGTTTCCTCACGTTCGCTGCTGTTCTTGGGATTTTTTCATTTTTCGATCTTCCTCGATTCTGATTTGCACTTCTATTTGTGTTTGTGTCCGCAGATATGTCCGATCGTCCGCGGGTTCCTTATCAAAATCCTCTGTCAAGTCCTCATAGATCTCCTCGGAGGGATTCCAACAGAGGGCTTTAACTTTACTCCTCTTACTCGGGGAATACTGGGATAGACGAACGTCCTCGTCCTCTGGTCAGAGGCCTTCGCTCCAAAAAGGTGATCCGCCACAGGGGTCTAGGTACGCCGTGAATCGTCCTAGAGATGGGTCTCCTAAGGACCAACAGAATCCGCGCGCTGAACTTCTAGATGTGCATCCTCTTCGCGCCATGCCTCCACCGCGACTAATCTTCCTTTGACTCCATCCAGGCCTAGTTCGGCAAGTCAACTAAGAATCGGCCTCGAAGAGGAAGGCTACGGAGATAGAATCTTCTGGAGATGTGGTTCCTCCTAAGAAGAAGGTAACAAGTTCTCACAAAGAAGTTACGGAGACGCTTACGAGGATGACTCATGCCACTTTCCGTCCTTTGCCTTTAGGTAACAAGAAGTTCACTTTCGCATATCGATATTGAAGCCTTCAAAGTGAAGCACGGTCTTCAACACTTCCAAGTGCGCTTTTATGCCCCTGATAAAGATATAACCTATGAGATGGTTACCAATTATCAGTATGATGCCTTTCATTTACTGACGACAGTGGGTGCTTTCGAGGCTGGTTTAATGTTGCCTTTGTATAAAGCTGGTGTAGACACCCCAATTTTGCACAGTCACGCAAATTCGCCGCAAAATCGTATCCGAAGTGGTCTAGTACATTAAGTCTGTTATAAGGCTAAAATAATAATACTAGGTGAACTATATTTGGAGTCCACTAGTTAGCCGATGCTAGATTGTGTCCACCCAAATTATAGACGTGAGTGCGGTGTCGGCTTAGGTCATGCCTAAATTTTCTTAGCCCACTGAGTGCCCACCATTTCAAAGTCCATGCAAAGATTAAATGTCTACTGGTACCAAAACGTGTCCACCAATCCTAATAATTGAATCCACCGATCACGTAGGTTCGACGTCCTAGTTGCAAAATGTCGACATATTTGTGCCACCGAATTCCTTAATTCTCAAGTCTTTCCATCCTCTTAAGATCCTAATTTTGAATGAATATATTGAGATTATTGGTAATAATATTGGAAATAATTTGAGAAATAATTTTTTAGAATGGGAAATGATATTTAGGGTTTTAATGTGAGCGGTCCGATCAAAGTCAATCAATCCTATGGTTATGGTTAATGGAGAAACAATATAAATAGGAGCTAGTTTTGGTGTCAAGGGAGGAAAAATTTTGGGGAAAATTTAGTAGAAAAGCTTTAGAAGAATTTTTAGGAGGAAAAATTTCGGTAGAAATCTAGGGGAGAAATTCTGAAATAATAATTTTAGGGTGTTGGAAGATCAGTGGAGTTTCATATACGATTTTGCGAAGGTATACAGTTGGATCCAAATAATCTAAGTAACATTTATGATCAATTGGCGAAAACAGGTAGCATCTCCCAAGCTTTAAGTCTTTAATTGTTTTCCATCGATTAATTGTCTTCACGCCGATTATATTCAGAGTCAATACAGCTAATGAAATTTGATTGCTTGGAGTACTATATAATGGTCAATATTTAATTGATTAATAATTCTTTAATTTTGACCCTTTGCTTGATCGACATAAGTGAATACATGCATAAGAAACCTTATAATGCAAATTAAGTATCGGTGGTGTTTGATATCAATAGGTGACCAGTGATCTGTTGAGTACGTTATTGATTAATCACTTATATTCTCTGTTTCAAGCCACAAACATTTAGTATAATCTTGGTTAATTAATTGAAAGTGGGTATATAAAGTATGCATTAGATGTTATTCGTCTGTCACATGAACTTTATCCATAACAGTTGGTTGCATGTCTTCCTTCGGGTTAGTGCGTACTAAAATTGCTTTGGCCAGGTGTTAGCAGCAGATTGGTAAGACCACTAATTCTGGGTTTACTGTGTTGTGCAATAACCATTTGTCAGCCAATAAAACACGTTGAAGCTTATATTCATGGTTCATAGTATTTTAAGTCATAATAATAATCTCCATCTTCAATAACACTATTTGCTTTTGCTTCCTTTGAGTTTTCGTTCCTTTTCCAATAATAATAATTTAATCGGGGTATCTAATATTTTTTTTGTATTTTGCAGGTGATAATTATAAATTTATTTATTTATATTTTATATTTTTGCTATCTAAACCCTAATATCCCAATTATAAAG
This sequence comes from Papaver armeniacum, assembly GCA_023531295.1. NCBI lineage: Eukaryota > Viridiplantae > Streptophyta > Magnoliopsida > Ranunculales > Papaveraceae > Papaver > Papaver armeniacum. The sequence continues at coordinate 71,523 of JAJJWW010002310.1, read as the reverse complement.
TAGAGGCCGATCTTCGAATTGGACGGGTTAGGTGCCTCACACCTTCCTAACCCGTATCTTGATTCCCGGACCTTTCTCTGTAAATTGGACCAGTGCGTATTTGGGTCCCAACTCCCTAAGTTGGGTGGCGGCTCTCCCTTAATAATAATTTCCACGTGATTCCCATTTCGGATATTTGAGAGATCCTAACCGATTTCGACGGTATCCACAGTGGCGATCTGCTGGGGATTGGAATCTAACTTGAAACGTAATTGGGATTTTAGGGTTTTAATTTACACTGCTCGGTATTTGCACACACACACACGTGCACGCACCCATTTGCACTCTTGCATTACATTTTGCATCGTCAGACGTCCGATTCTTAGGAAAACCAAAGGCTAGTAAAAAATTTGAACCCGTGCCTTGGGCCTTATGGGAGTTACCGAACAACCACCACAAGCCTTAGCCCAGTACCAAAGAAGACTAGTCTAACTACGTCTGAGGTATATTTTGCTAAGGTAGCCCAAGACTACCCAAGAGTTAGTGAAACCTGCATGCACGTGCATTAATTGTAAATTGCATTCATTGTTGCACAAAATCCGAGACATAAGAACCCTTGTGTTACCATATATTCTTTTGTTTCCTTGAAAACAGGGAACACGAGTAAAGAATCTGAAATGAAAATCGATACTGGGGCATTGTCTTGGTTACGCGAACAATTCCAACAGATGTTGGATACCAAGTTCTCAGAATATGAAGACACGATGGAGGCCGAGATCAAGAAGTTGACTCTTGAGGCCATTGCTTGAGTCCACAGAAAACATGTCGAAGATATAGGAAATGACAAAAATAATCATAATGAAGAGGTTAAAAAGAATAAGACCACAACACGAGAAAGACAATTATCCCAGAGGCTCAAAAATATCGAAAGGACCTTGCAGAAAATGGGTGAGGATACAATAGATATACATGGGCTATATCCCTATCCCGATATTCGTTTACCTCCACGGATTTAAATTTCCTGATATGGATAGATATGATGGAACCGGAGTGCCCAAAAACCCATATTCGTATGTATGTTGGGTACTTGAAGCCACTGGGTATTAATGATGGGTTGTTAGTCCAATTGTTCCAAAGGAGTTTAACTGGAACGGCCTTGAAGTGGTTGATGAAGACAGACTCAAGTCTAGTTTCGAATTGGCAGGATATGGTGGATATGTTTGTGAGACAGTTTTTGTTGGTCCCTGAAATTCAGTTTACTAGGAAACACTTAGAGGTGGTCGGTGAACCCAATGAGGCATTTACAAAATTCTTTCCACGTTGGAAGACTAAGTCGTTAAAGCTCGATGAGAAATTGTCCGAAGAATAGATGGTAGATATTATAATGAATTGTTTGAACCATGAATATTGGAACCGGCTGATATCATATTACCATCCAACATTGCACTCTTTATGGAAGGCGGGCTCTGGATTGAAAATGCATTGGACACGGGCGGAATGACCAGGTTGGCCAGGCCGGAGGACTCTAATGGGAATAATTGCGGAAGGGCCACATTTACGAGATGAAAATCAAGTGAATATTGTGCCGGTAATTGCATCACCCACGGACCATGCCGGGCGAGAGCTTAACTTGAATCAGGGAAGATGTGGACATCCTCATAGGAATTTTGCAGAGGAAAAGCACTCATTACCCTATCATCAAAGGGAACCCAGGGTCAATTTTGTCTTGGCGAAAAATGAAACCAATTTAGCCGACTCAATATACAAGCAAGAAACTGCAATGAATCGGCCCGTCCACATCAGTGAACTCTTCATGAATCAGGTACAAACTGTGAACTCATTTAATTCAACAACTAATCGTCCTCATTATTTTGTCTCAATTAATGGCGGGTTATTATGAGTCGAACAACCGGAATGTGCCAATTCCAACCGATTTCAGCGAGCACATGCATATCTCGACCTTCTACTAAAGCGGACCTCACCTGTTAGGCACATGCATATTTCGAGAGATCTTGTCTTATCCCGTCCAACCATCGGCGAGTCCAGTTTACCTCTCGGATATCTTGCCTGGCTGATCCAAAGACATGCAACAAAGCAATCTTCATCTATAATGTGGAATCCGTTTAAAACTAAGGGTGGTCATGAGGTTCAAAATGTAGCAAGAAACAAGAACCATTTACAAGCCACCTCATCTCCTAATAAAGATTTAATTATGCCTCCCACACAACCATCATTCGGATGGAAGTCACGTAAGACAAGAGGATGAACAAAAAGTGGTAAGAACAATAGAGCGAGTAGGTAAGTCTCTAACTCATTATGTTGAGTCAATTAGACCGGTTAAGGGTACATCACCTGAATTTGTAAATAAGTCGTCTTTTATTTCCAATTTTCAAAATATTTCAAAAAATCCAAAAAAATTTAATAGACTAAAAAACCAAAAGATTTTGTTTGCAGGTTGGAAAACAACATACTTGGTATAAATAAAGTGTTTGAGAACACGACAGCCGTGGGATCGTGGAACCACCAAAAGAAAAACACAACCCAGCTAAAGTAAAGTTTGTCAATCAAAACAAGGAAAATCAATGTTTAAGGGCACCTCGTAGAAAGAAGATGATTGTGACCAAAATGTGGATACAATGCAAGAATGTGCCAATACGAGAAGCCGTTTAAATAGTGAATTTAATTGAAGAGAAACCATCGCAGTTAAGACCAGAATGGATGTTGAAGACCAATGATATGAAGGAAGAGAAATTCAAAACACATGAAGATGAGATTTTTCCACCAAATAAAGGCAAGACGATGAATCCTCTACCGAAGGAAACTATTTCTTACAAGGACGTGTTATTAAATTTGAGAAATGATGGAGCAACTAATCAGAAGGAAGTGAATGATTTTCCAATGAAAAGAGTTCAAGAAAGAAAATAATCGAGAAGACAATGAATAATAATCGAAGCATAAAGTTCAAGGAAACAATTAATCGAGAAGGTAATGAATAATTTTCCGAGCACAAAGTTCAAGAAAGATATTAATCGAGAAGATAACAAATGATGTTCCCAAAGAAAAGGTTCAATAAAGCAATTAATCATATGGAAATAATTGATTTTCCCAGCATGAGGTTCAAGAAAGCAACTCATCAGAAGACAATGAATGATTTTCCAAGTATAAGGTTTAAGAGAGCAGTTAATCAGAAGGTAATAGGGATCAAGAAGATGAAACAAGCAGAATTTCGAGAAGATCCAAGAATCATACAAAATAGAAGAATTGTTCAACAATTTGATCTCAAGCTGATAACATGATACGAGCCCAAGAAGTGTTACTCGACCCAAGAAATACCATACCTAGGTAAGTGCTCAAATCTATCTAAGGGCGGCGAACGCTCATAAAACTTAGGGAGATTTTTTTTAGAAGTCCAATAATATCTCTCTCATAGTGTCGTAGTCTAGGGGCAGAGTCATCATCATGTTTGGCCCCTTTAGTCAGTAAAAAAATAATAAATAGGGGCAGAGTCATCACCATGTTTGGCCCCTTCAACCAATGTTGATCAGTCAATCAGTAAAAAAAAAAAAAAAAAAAAAAAAAAGACTAAGGGCACCGTCATCATCATCTTTGGGCCCATGTCATTGGAGCATTTCAGTCTTTATTGTGCTGAAAGTCTTTTAGTCTTAGAGAGATGTGTCAGTCCATTTGTAAGTCATCATTAGTCCTGTAAGTCATCTCTTAAAGTTTTATGAGCAACGGACGTCCAAACGGGTAGGTTAAAAAAAAAAAATTGAAAAAAAAAAATAAATAAATGAAAAAAAAATGAAAAAAAGAAAAAGAAAAAAAAATGAAATGAAAAGAAAAAAAAAATATATAAAAAAATTTTGGTTATTAAACAGCCACTTGGGAAAATTGAGTAGCACTTAAAAGAGATAGAGGAAAAGAAGAGTCACGTGGAGAAAGTTGAAGATTTGAAGCATCGAACATCATCTCCTGGAAGCGGCAAGATCGGGAATCGTTTTTACAATTTGAAGCCAAATGATGAAGTTAATTATAGCATTTGAGATAGGCGGGAGGATTGACATATTTGAAAATTTGGATGGGAAACAGAATATTTTTGGTGGCATCTATCGACACGTGGCAGTCAGTGATTCCTAAACCTTTGTATATATTGAATATTTTGTTTTTGAGAATTATTTTCTAGGATTTGTTTCTTAATTATAAAAATATAAAAAAAAAAATTAAAAAAAAATTAAAAATTTTCTAGGTCCACTTTCTAGTGATGTTTACACACACAATCGCTATACAGAATCCCTCTGCAAGGTCTTGTGTTCTCTACTTTTGTATGAATTATTCGACTATTACTTATCTCCTAACTCAATACTAGCATTTGATTTAATCAACAAATTAATTCAGTTGGCCACCTAAACAATCTATCAATTAATCATAAATAATCTAATTAGTATAAACAATCAATAATCATGTGAAGAACTTCAAAATAGATTTATATAATAACTCAAATCATGTCTAGAACTTAGAATTCATCCCCAATCACTAAGAAGTTTAGCTACTCATGGGATTAATAAAACCCATGAGTTTCATATGATAAAATGGTAAATAAATAGTTACGGTGATGGAAATAGCTCCAAACCCTAGCTTTTCTTCTCTTGAGTTCTCCTCTCCAAAACTTGATAAAAGATTATATGATATAGATATAAAAATCTCTTATATAGGTGTCCAAATTGTAACTACGCCCGTGCACCAAATCCCGGTCGAATGGTTTCTAAGCTTGCTGAAAGAGCACCAAAACGTTGCCAAGGTGCTGAGCTCATGTGCACAAATTGACACACATCCGTCAGGCTTAATGGGCTTAAACATGAACCATAAAGTCCAGCCCAGGTTTTCTACTCTTCTCAATTTTCAATGGCCTGTCACTTCCAAGGGGTGACAAAAAACCTTTTCTCGAACACTCATATGTCGTGGAAATAATTTTCCCCTGAATTTTGTAGTTACCTTCGTCATATTCTCGGATAGTCACATGGCCGTGAAAAATATTTTCCACTGGATTTTCAAATTACTCCGCCAGAATCACGGATGCTCACCTCGCCGTGAGTTTTATAGTTCCCTGAATTCCATTGTTTCACCGCGAATATACATCCCTCTGTGAAAACTTAAACTCCCTGGATTTTCCTTTTTACTCCGGCCATTCACGTACAGTCTGGTAATCGTGAAAACCTTTTTCATCTGAGATTTTCTTATCTAACCTATAACTTCCGCGTATACCAGGGTCTCCGTGAGAATTATTTTCCTCTGGATCTCGAACTCCATCTCAAATTTCAACTCACTAGTTTCTCTCGTCATCACTGCCATGAAAGCAATATACTTCCATCTTTTTTTTTTTTCATCGACCCTGTGAACACAGAAATTACGTAGGTATCTATGTGTTCGCAAACAATCTCAGTGTGTATTGAATATACGCCCTAAAATATGAATATAGCATATAACATATAGGTAGATATCGATTCATTGATTCCAAACCCCGCGGGTTTGTCATGATCTCATCAACAACCGAAATGGTAACTCTAAGAAGTGAACATATAAATATAAACGTATGAAAATTAAACGTAAAGGAGACAATGATTTACATGGTTCAACACTAAGGCCTACAACCATGGATCTGGGAATATTCTCTATGAAGTGGATGGCTACAAGAATAATTGCGAGACTTTGTGTTTATCAAACCCTCAGGTTAATGCTCATACTTACATCTCACTGATTTCTCTCTCCTATTCTCTAGTTCTCAACCCCCCCAAAATCCTCCCTTTCCTCTTATTTGGAAGGGTCATATATATAGCTGATTTAAATGGGTCCCCTGGAAGAGATTTGTTGAAATCTTATCTTCTCGGATTCTGTGCATAGTACGCGGACTTCCTTATCATTCCGCGCCTTCTATAATTCTTATGTTCATTACGCTGGTTAATCTCCGCTCTCTTCGTTGGTCATCGGACACGTGCCCTCTGAGCAGCACTAAATGCGAGTGGTTGGGGTGGTTCCGTCCGCGCCCCGAGTGTCGGCTTCAACTTGTCACGTACGTGTGGGTTGGATTTTCCTCGGCCGTTGATTATACTTTATCTCGTGATGAGATAAAGTGTAGCGAGTAGCTCCTTGGTGTTACGTGGGGATACCTTCCTTTGATGCTTCTTCATCTTGACCATTGAACTTGACAGATGGGACGCCATCGAGATCCTAGGGATGCCCCTACGTGTCATCCATATCGTGACGAGGCCTCCACGTGGGCTTTACTAGTACACGTGGTGAGGGAGATAAATAAGTGTACTTACAATTTGCCCCTCTTCTTGTGACTGGGCGCTAGCTTTTGTTGGAAGAAGAATCGTGTGGTACGTTTTTTCTTTATTTTTCTCCCTCCTCATAACTTCTCATAAAAAGGAGTTACCTGCATTTATTGTGCACGTTTCCCATATCCGGCCATAACTGCCTCTTGGGTAGTGGACGGTTTCTTTTGGTCCTATATAAAAAAAAGAAGAATGAAGGAATGTGAATTAAATTCACATTCTCTGTTTTATTCTCTGCCTCATTCTCTTCTTCGTCTTCTTAACTTCTTCTCGTCGCCATTCATCATTGTTCGTTGTCGCCACCGTTGTCTGCCGTTTTGCCGCCGCTTTTTTGTCGTTCTTTGTTCTTTTGCTTGTTGATTATTGAGATTCAGGTAGGATTTTTTACTCAGTTTACTCGCCATTCCCACCCTTGTTGAGTTCTTGATTTTCTGGTGATGAATTGTGATGGGTTTAATCTTATGCATATCATAGAGTTTGAAAGTCGTCGCCGCTGGGTCGTGTGCTTTACCGGCCTCGTTTGATTCTCTTTTTCTTCTTTTGCGTTTGAGTAATAGCTTGAGAGCTTAAATGGTTGTAGATGAAATCTAGGGTTTCCTCACGTTATTTCTTTGTTCTTGGGATTTTTTCATTTTTCGATCTTCCTCGATTCTCGATTTGCACTTCTATTTGTGTTTGTGTCCGCAGATATGTCCGATCGTCCGCGGGTTCCTTATCAAACTCCTCTGTCAAGTCCTCATAGATCTCCTCGGAGGGATTCCAACAGTAGGGGCGGAACTTCGGCTCCTCTTACTCGGGGTAATACTCGGGATAGACGAACGTCCTCGTCCTCTGGTCAGAGGCCTTCGCTCCAAAAAGGTGATCCGCCCGCGGGGGTCTGGTACGCCGTGAATCGTCCTAGAGATGGGTCTCCTAAGGACCAACAGAATCCGCGCGCTGAACTTCTAGATGTGCATCCTCTTCGCGCCATGCCTCCACCGCGGACTAATCTTCCTTTGACCCCATCTGTGCCTAGTTCAGGCAAGTCAACTAAGAATCGGCCTCCGAAGAGGAAGGCTACGGAGATAGAATCTTCGGGAGATGTGGTTCCTCCTAAGAAGAAGGTAACAAGTTCTGCGGAAGAAGTTACGGGAGACGCTTACGAGGATGACTCCGCGGTTACTTTCCGTCCTTTGCCTTTAGGTAACAAGAAGTTCACTTTCAGACATATCGATATTGAAGCCTTCAAAGTGAAGCACGGTCTTCAACACTTCCAAGTGCGCTTTTATGCCCCTGATAAAGATATAACCTATGAGATGGTTACCAATTATCAGTATGATGCCTTTCATTTACGGCGACGGTGGGTGCTTTGAGGTTTGGTTTAATGTTGCCTTTGTATAAAAAGGTGTAGACACCCCAATTTTTACAGTCACACAAATTCGCCGCAAAATCGTATCCGAAGTGGTCTAGTACATTAAGTCTGTTATAAGGCTAAAATAATAATACTAGGTGAACTATATTTGGAGTCCACTAGTTAGCCGATGCTAGATTGTGTCCACCCAAATTATAGACGTGAGTGCGGTGTCGGCTTAGGGTCATGCCTAAATTTTCTTAGCCCACTGAGTGCCCACCATTTCAAAGTCCATGCAAAGATTAAATGTCTACTGGTACCAAAACGTGTCCACCAATCCTAATAATTGAATCCACCGATCACGTAGGTTTGACGTCCTAGTTGCAAAATGTCGACATATTTGTGCCACCGAATTCCTTAATTCTCAAGTCTTTCCATCCTCTTAAGAAGTTAAGATCCTAGTTTTGAATGAATATATTGAGATTATTGGTAATAATATTGGAAATAATTTGAGAAATAATTTTTTAGAATGGGAAATGATATTTAGGGTTTTAATGTGAGCGGTCCATCAAAGTCAATCAATCCTATGGTTATGGTTAATGGAGAAACAATATAAATAGGGAGCTAGTTTTGGTGTCAAGGGGAGGAAAAATTTTGGGGAAAATTTAGTAGAAAAGCTTTAGAAGAATTTTTAGGAGGAAAAATTTCGGTAGAAATCTAGGGGAGAAATTCTGAAATAATAATTTTAGGGTGTTGGAAGATCAGTGGAGTTTCAGATACGATTTTGCGAAGGTATACAGTTGGATCCAAATAATCTAAGTAACATTTATGATCAATTGGCGAAAACAGGTAGCATCTCCCAAGCTTTAAGTCTTTAATTGTTTTCCATCGATTAATTGTCTTCACGCCGATTATATTCCAGAGTCAATACAGCTAATGAAATTTGATTGCTTGAGTACTATATAATGGTCAATATTTAATTGATTAATAATTCTTTAATTTTGACCCTTTGCTTGATCGACATAAGTGAATACATGCATAAGAAAGCTTATAATGCAAATTAAGTATCGGTGGTGTTTGATATCAATAGGTGACCAGTGATCTGTTGAGTACGTTATTGATTAATCACTTATATTCTCTGTTTCAAGCCACAAACATTTAGTATAATCTTGGTTAATTAATTGAAAGTGGGTATATAAAGTATGCATTAGATGTTATTCGTCTGTCACATGAACTTTATCCATAACAGTTGGTTGCATGTCTTCCTTCGGGTTAGTGCGTACTAAAATTGCTTTGGCCAGGTGTTAGCAGCAGATTGGTAAGACCACTAATTCTGGGTTTACTGTGTTGTGCAATAACCATTTGGCAGCCAATAAAACACGTTGAAGCTTATATTCATGGTTCATAGTATTTTAAGTCATAATAATAATCTCCATCTTCAATAACACTATTTGCTTTTGCTTCCTTTGAGTTTTCGTTCCTTTTCCAATAATAATTTTAATCAGGGTATCTAATATTTTTTTTGTATTTTGCAGGTGATAATTATAAATTTATTTATTTATATTTTATATTTTTGCTATCTAAACCCTAATATCCCAATTATAAAGTAGAGGCCGATCTTCGAATTGGACGGGTTAGGTGCCTCACACCTTCCTAACCCGTATCTTGATTCCCTGACCTTTCTATGTAAATTGGACCAGTGCGTATTTGGGTCCCAACTCCCTAAGTTGGGTGGCGGCTCTCCCTTAATAATAATTTCCACGTGATTCCCATTTCGGATATTTGAGAGATCCTAACCGATTTCGACGGTATCCACAGTGGCGACTCTGCTGGGGATTGGAATCTAACTTGAAACGTAATTGGGATTTTAGGGTTTTAATTTACACTGCTCGGTATTTGCACACACACACACGTGCACGCACCCATTTGCACTCTTGCATTACATTTTGCATCGTCAGACGTCCGATTCTTAGGAAAACCAGTGGCTAGTAAGCTGAACCCGTGCCTTGGGCCTTATGGGAGTTACCAGCTGAACCACCACAAGCCTTAGCCCAGTACCAAAGAAGACTAGTCTAACTACGTCTGAGGTATATTTTGCTAAGGTAGCCCAAGACTACCCAAGAGTTAGTGAAACCTGCATGCACGTGCATTAATTGTAAATTGCATTCATTGTTGCACAAAATCCGAGACATAAGAACCCTTGTGTTACCATATATTCTTTTGTTTCCTTGAAAACAGGGAACACGAGTTAAGAATCTGAAATGAAAATCGATCTTTGGGGGCATTGTCTTGGTTTCTTAACAATTCCAACGGATGTTGATACCAAGTTCTCAGAATATGAAGACACGATGGAGGCCGAGATCAATAAGTTGACTCTTGAGGCCATTGCTGAGTCCACAGGAAAACATGTCGGGGCTGATATAGGAAATGACAAAAATAATCATAATGAAGAGGTTAAAAAGAATAAGACCACAACACGAGAAAGACAATTATCCCAGAGGCTCAAAAATATCGAAAGGACCTTGCGAGAAATGGGTGAGGATACAATAGATATACATGGGCTATATCCCTATCCCGATATTCGTTTACCTCCTGGATTTAAATTTCCGGATATGGATAGATATGATGGAACTGGGTGCCCAAAAAACCCATATTCGTATGTATGTTAGGTACTTGAAGCCACTGGGTATTAATGATGGGTTGTTAGTCCAATTGTTCCAAAGGAGTTTGACTGGAACGGCCTTGAAGTGGTTGATGAAGACAGACTCAAGTCTAGTTTCGAATTGGCAGGATATGGTGGATATGTTTGTGAGACAGTTTTTGTTGGTCCCTTAAATTCAGTTTACTAGGAAACACTTAGAGGTGGTCAGACAAGAACCCAATGAGGCATTTACAAAATTCTTTCCACGTTGGAAGACTAAGTCGTTAAAGCTCGATGAGAAATTGTCCGAAGAAGAGATGGTAGATATTATAATGAATTGTTTGGACCATGAATATTGGAACCGGCTGATATCATCTTACCATCCAACATTGCACTCTTTATGGAAGGCGGGCTCACAGATTGAAAATGCATTGGACACGGGCAGAATGACCAGGTTGACCGACCCGGAGGACTCTAATGGGAATAATTGCGGAAGGGCCACATTTACAGATGAAAATCAAGTGAATATTGTGCCAGTTGCATCAGTAATTGCATCACCCACAGGACCATGCCAGGGGCAGAGCCAGAACTTGAATCAGGGAAGATGTGGACATCCTCAGAGGAATTTTGCAGAGGAAAAGCACTCATTACCCTATCATCAAAGGGAACCTAGGGTCAATTTTGTCTTGGCGAAAAATGAAACCAATTTAGCCGACTCAATATACAAGCAAGAAACTGCAATGAATCGGCCCGTCCACATCAGTGAACTCTTCACGAATCAGGTACAAACTGTGAACTCATTTAATTCAACAACTAATCGTCCTGTTATTTTGTCTGAATTAATGGCAGATTATTATGGAGTCGAGCAACCGAGGAATGTGCCGAATTCCAACCGATTTCCAGCAGAGCCTGTGCATATCTCTGACCTTCTACTAAAGCAGACCTCACCTGTTAGGCCTGTGCATATTTCAGAGATCTTGTCTTATCCCGTCCAACCATCAGCGAGTCCAGTTTACCTCTCAGATATCTTGCCTGCTGATCCAGTACATGCAACAAAGCAATCTTCATCTATAATGTGGAATCCGTTTAAAACTAAGGGTGGTCATGAGGTTCAAAATGTAGCAAGAAACAGAACCATTTACAAGCCACCTCATCTCCGGAATAAAGACGTAATTATGCCTCCCACACAACCATCATTCAGATGGAAGTCTGTAAGACAAGAGGATGAACAAAAAGTGGTAAGAAATAATAGAAAGTGAGTCAGGTAAGTCTCTAACTCATTATGTTGAGTCAATTAGACCGGTTAAGGGTACATCACCTGAATTTGTAAATAAGTCGTCTTTTATTTCCAATTTTCAAAAATATTTCAAAAAATCCAAAAAATTTAATAGACTAAAAAACCAAAAAGATTTTGTTTTACGAAGTTGGAAAACAACATACTTGGTATAAATAAAGTGTTTGAGAACACCGACAAGCCGTGGGGACCTGGAACCACCAAAAAGAAAAACCTGAACCGGCTAAAGAAGTAATGTTTGTCAATCAAAACAAAGAAAATCAATGTTTAAGGGCACCTCAGAGAAAGAAGATGATTGTGACCAAAATGTGGATACAATGCAAGAATGTGCCAATACAAGGCGAAATAGTGAATTTAATTGAAGAGAAACCATTGCGATTAAGACGGGAATGGATGTTGAAGACCAATGATATGAAGGAAGAGAAATTCAAAACACATGAAGATGAGATTTTTCCACCAAATAAAGGCAAGACGATGAACTCTCACCTAAGGAAACTATTTTCTTACAAAGGACGTGTTATTAAATTTGAGAAAATGATGGAGCAACTAATCGAAGGAAGTGAATGATTTTCCCCAGGAAGGTTCAAGAAAAAAATAATCAAAGACAATGAATAATAATCGGAGCACAAAGTTCAAGGAAACAATTAATCGAAGGTAATGAATAATTTTCCGAGCACAAAGTTCAAGAAAGATATTAATCGAAAGATAACAAATGATGTTCCCGGTAAAAAGGGTTCAATAAAGCAATTAATCATATGAAATAATTGATTTTCCCATGAGGTTCAAGAAAGCAACTCATCGAAGACAATGAATGATTTTCCAAGTATAAGGTTTAAGAGAGCAATTAATCGAGAAGGTAATTAGGGATCAAGAAGATGAAACAAGCGAGAATTTTCGAGAAGATCCAAGAATCATACAAAATAGAAGAATTGTTCAACAATTTGATCGAAGCGACCAACATGATACGAGCCCAAAGAAGTGTTACTCGACCCAAGAAATACCATACCTAGGTAAGTGCTCAAATCTATCTAAGGGCGTAACGCTCATAAAACTTAGGGAGATTTTTTTAGAAGTCCAATAATATCTCTCTCCTCATAGTGTCGTGTCTAGGGCGAGTCATCATCATGTTTGGCCCCTTTAGTCAGTCAAAAAAAAATAATAAATAGGGGCAGAGTCATCACCATGTTTGGCCCCTTCAACCCGATCAAATACCAATCAGTAAAAAAAAAAAAAAAAAAAAAAGACTAAGGGCACCGTCATCATATCTTGGGCCCATGTCATTTGGAGCATTTCGGTCTTTATTGTCCGAAAGTCTTTTTAGTCTTAGAGAGATGTTCGGATCCGTTTGTAAGTCATTATTAGTCCTGTAAGTCATCTCCTAAAGTTTTATGAGCAACGGACGTCCAAACGGGTAGGTTAATAAAAAATTGAAAAAAATAAATAAATAAATAAATAAAGGAAAAAAAAAGAAAAAAATGAAATGAAAAAAAAAAAATATATAAAAAAATTTTGGTTATTAAACAGCCACTTGGGAAAATTGAGTAGCACTTAAAAGAGATAGAGGAAAAGAAGAGTCACGTGGAGAAAGTTGAAGATTTGAAGCATCGAACATCATCTCCGGAAAGCGGCAAGATCGGGAATCGTTTTTACAATTTGAAGCCAAATGATGAAGTTAATTATAGCTGGGAGATAGCTGGGAGGATTGACATATTTGAAAATTTGGATGGGAACGGTAATATTTTTGGTGGCATCTATCAGACACGTGGCAGGTCAGGATTCCTAAACCTTTGTATATATTGAATATTTTGTTTTTGAGAATTATTTTCTAGGATTTGTTTCTTAATTATAAAAATATAAAAAAAAAAATTAAAAAAAAATTAAAAATTTTCTAGGTCCACTTTCTAGTGATGTTTACACACACAATCGCTATACAGAATCCCTCTGCAAGGTCTTGTGTTCTCTACTTTTGTATGAATTATTCGACTATTACTTATCTCCTAACTCAATACTAGCATTTGATTTAATCAACAAATTAATTCAGTTGGCCACCTAAACAATCTATCAATTAATCATAAATAATCTAATTAGTATAAACAATCAATAATCATGTGAAGAACTTCAAAATAGATTTATATAATAACTCAAATCATGTCTAGAACTTAGAATTCATCCCCAATCACTAAGAGTTTAGCTACTCATGGGATTAATAAAACCCATGAGTTTCATATGATAAAATGGTAAATAAATAGTTACGGTGATGGAAATAGCTCCAAACCCTAGCTTTTCTTCTCTTGAGTTCTCCTCTCCAAAACTTGATAAAAGATTATATGATATAGATATAAAAATCTCTTATATAGGTGTCCAAATTGTAACTACGCCCGTGCACCAAATCCCTCGAATGGTTTCTAAGCTTGTGAAAGAGCACCAAAACGTTGCCAAGGTGCTGAGCTCATGTGCACAAATCGACACATCCGTCGAAAGAATGGGCAAACATGAACCATAAAGTCCAGCCCGGGTTTTCTACTCTTCTCGATTTTCAATGGCTCAACTTCCAGGGACCGATCCAAACCTTTTCTCGACACTCATATGTCCTGGAAATAATTTTCCCCAATTTTGTAGTTACCTTCGTCATATTCTCGGATAGTCACATGGCCGTGAAAAAATATTTTCCCTTTGGATTTTCAAATTACTCCGCGAGAATCACGGATGCTCACCTCGCCGTGAGTTTTATAGTTCCTAATTCCATTGTTTCACCGCGAATATACATCCCTCTGTGAAAACTTAAACTCCCACGGATTTTCCTTTTTTTACTCCGGCCATTCACGTACGATCTGGTAATCGTGAAAACCTTTTTCATCCGAGATTTTCTTATCTAACCTATAACTTCCCGCGTATACTGTGGTCTCCGTGAGAATTATTTTCCTCGGATCTCGAACTCCATCTTCGCTGCAACTCACTAGTTTCTCTCGTCATCACTGCCATGAAAGCAATATACTTCCATCTTTTTTTTTCATCGACCACAGTGAACACGAAATTACGTAAGTATCTATGTGTTCGCAAACAATCTCAGTGTGTATTGAATATACGCCTAAAATATGAATATAGCATATAACATATAGGTAGATATCGATTCATTGATTCCAAACCCCGCGGGTTTGTCATGATCTCATCAACAACCGAAATGGTAACTCTAAGAAGTGAACATATAAATATAAACGTATGAAAATTAAACGTAAAGGAGACAATGATTTATATGGTTCAAATACTAAGGCCTACAACCATGGATCCGAATATTCTCTATGAAGTGGATGGCTACAAGAATAATTAGAGACTTTGTGTTTATCAAACCCTCAGGTTAATGCTCATACTTACATCTCACTTTGATTTCTCTCTCTATTCTCTAGTTCTCAACCCCCCAAAATCCTCCCTTTCCTCTTATTTGGAAGGGTCATATATATAGCTGATTAAATGGGTCCCCGGAAGAGATTTGTTGAAATCTTATCTTCTCGGATTCCGTGCATGGGTACGCGGACTTCCTTATCATTCCGCGCCTTCTATAATTCTTATGTTCATTACGGCGGATTAATCTCCGCTCTCTTCGTTGGTCATCGGACACGTGCCCTCCGAGAAAGGGACACTAAATGCGAGTGGTTGGGGTGGTTCGGCATCGCGCCGGCAGGTGTCGGGCTCAACTTGTCACGTACGTGTCGGTTGGATTTTCTCGGCTGCTTGATTATACTTTATCTCGTGATGAGATAAAGTGTAGATAGCTCCTTGGTGTTACGTGGGGATACCTTCCTTTGATGCTTCTTCATCTTCGACCATTGAACTTGGACATGGGACGCCATCGAGATCCTAGGGATGCCCTACGTGTCATCCATATCGTGTGAGGCCTCCACGTGGGCTTTACTAGTACGTGGTGAGGAGATAAATAAGTGTACTTACAATTTGCCCCTCTTCTTGTGATCAAGGCGCTAGCTTTTTGTTGGAAGAAGAATCGTGTGGTACGTTTTTTCTTTATTTTTTCTCCCTCTCTCATAACTTCTCATAAAAAGGAGTTACTGCATTTATTGTGCACGTTTCCCATGTCAAGGCCTGCACCTCTTGGGTAGTGGACGGTTTCTTTTTGGTCCTATAAAAAGAGAAGAATGAAGGAATGTGAATTAAATTCACATTCTGTTTTTATTCTCTGCCTCATTCTCTTCTTCGTCTTCTTAACTTCTTCTGGCTGCCATTCTTCGCCATTAGCACCTTGCCATTCTTTCTTTCTTTTCAGCTGCTTTGTTTTGTGGATCTTTATTCTTCTTCTTTTGTTGATTATTGAGATTCAGGTAGGATTTTTTACTCAGTTTACTCGCCATTCCCACCCTTGTTGAGTTCTTGATTTTCTGGTGATGAATTGTGATGGGTTTAATCTTATGCATATCATAGAGTTTGAAAGTCGTCGCCGCTGGGTCGTGTGCTTTACCGGCCTCGTTTGATTCTCTTTTTCTTCTTTTGCGTTTGAGTAATAGCTTGAGAGCTTAAATGGTTGTAGATGAAATCTGAGGGTTTCCTCACGTTATTTCTTGTTCTTGGGATTTTTTCATTTTTCGATCTTCCTCGATTCCCGATTTTGCACTTCTATTTGTGTTTGTGTCCGGAGATATGTCCGATCGTCCGCGGTTCCTTATCAAACTCCTCATCAAGTCCTCAGATCTCCTCGGAGGATTCCAACGTGAGGGCGGAACTTCGGCTCCTCTTACTCGGGGTAATACTGGGATAGACGAACGTCCTCGTCCTCTGCCGAGGCCTTCGCTCCAAAAAGGTGATCGCCACGGGGGTCTAGGTACGCCGTGAATCGTCCTAGAGATGGGTCTCTAAGGACCAACGAGAATCCGCGCGGCCGAACTTCTAGATGTGCGGCCTCTTCGCGCCATGCCTCCACCGCGGACTAATCTTCCTTTGACCCCATCTCGTGCCTAGTTCGGGCAAGTCAACTAAGAATCGGCCTCTCCCGAAGAGGAAGGCTACGGAGATAGAATCTTCGGGAGATGTGGTTCCTCCTAAGAAGAAGGTAACAAGTTCTGGGAAGAAGTTACGGAGACGCTACGAGGATGACTCGCGGTTACTTTCCGTCCTTTGCCTTTAGGTAACAAGAAGTTCACTTTGGACATATCGATATTGAAGCCTTCAAAGTGAAGCACGGTCTTCAACACTTCCAAGTGCGCTTTTATGCCCCTGATAAAGATATAACCTATGAGATGGTTACCAATTATCAGTATGATGCCTTTCATTTACTGACGACAGTGGGTGCTTTCGAGGCTGGTTTAATGTTGCCTTTGTATAAAGCTGGTGTAGACACCCCAATTTTGCACAGTCACGCAAATTCGCCGCAAAATCGTATCCGAAGTGGTCTAGTACATTAAGTCTGTTATAAGGCTAAAATAATAATACTAGGTGAACTATATTTGGAGTCCACTAGTTAGCCGATGCTAGATTGTGTCCACCCAAATTATAGACGTGAGTGCGGTGTCGGCTTAGGTCATGCCTAAATTTTCTTAGCCCACTGAGTGCCCACCATTTCAAAAGTCCATGCAAAGATTAAATGTCTACTGGTACCAAAACGTGTCCACCAATCCTAATAATTGAATCCACCGATCACGTAGGTTTGACGTCCTAGTTGCAAAATGTCGACATATTTGTGCCACCGAATTCCTTAATTCTCAAGTCTTTCCATCCTCTTAAGAAGTTAAGATCCTAGTTTTGAATGAATATATTGAGATTATTGGTAATAATATTGGAAATAATTTGAGAAATAATTTTTTAGAATGGGAAATGATATTTAGGGTTTTAATGTGAGCGGTCCGATCAAAGTCAATCAATCCTATGGTTATGGTTAATGGAGAAACAATATAAATAGGGAGCTAGTTTTGGTGTCAAGGGGAGGAAAAATTTTGGGAAAATTTAGTAGAAAAGCTTTAGAAGAATTTTTAGGAGGAAAAATTTCGGTAGAAATCTAGGGGAGAAATTCTGAAATAATAATTTTAGGGTGTTGGAAGATCAGTGGAGTTTCAGATACGATTTTGCGAAGGTATACAGTTGGATCCAAATAATCTAAGTAACATTTATGATCAATTGGCGAAAAACAGGTAGCATCTCCCAAGCTTTAAGTCTTTAATTGTTTTCCATCGATTAATTGTCTTCACGCCGATTATATTCAGAGTCAATACAGCTAATGAAATTTGATTGCTTGGAGTACTATATAATGGTCAATATTTAATTGATTAATAATTCTTTAATTTTGACCCTTTGCTTGATCGACATAAGTGAATACATGCATAAGAAACCTTATAATGCAAATTAAGTATCGGTGGTGTTTGATATCAATAGGTGACCAGTGATCTGTTGAGTACGTTATTGATTAATCACTTATATTCTCTGTTTCAAGCCACAAACATTTAGTATAATCTTGGTTAATTAATTGAAAGTGGGTATATAAAGTATGCATTAGATGTTATTCGTCTGTCACATGAACTTTATCCATAACAGTTGGTTGCATGTCTTCCTTCGGGTTAGTGCGTACTAAAATTGCTTTGGCCAGGTGTTAGCAGCAGATTGGTAAGACCACTAATTCTGGGTTTACTGTGTTGTGCAATAACCATTTGGCAGCCAATAAAACACGTTGAAGCTTATATTCATGGTTCATAGTATTTTAAGTCATAATAATAATCTCCATCTTCAATAACACTATTTGCTTTTGCTTCCTTTGAGTTTTCGTTCCTTTTCCAATAATAATAATTTAATCGGGGTATCTAATATTTTTTTTGTATTTTGCAGGTGATAATTATAAATTTATTTATTTATATTTTATATTTTTGCTATCTAAACCCTAATATCCCAATTATAAAGTAGAGGCCGATCTTAATTGGATGGTTAGGTGCCTCACACCTTCCTAACCCGTATCTTGATTCCCTGACCTTTCTCTGTAAATTGGACCAGTGCGTATTTGGGTCCCAACTCCCTAAGTTGGGTGGCGGCTCTCCCTTAATAATAATTTCCACGTGATTCCCATTTCGGATATTTGAGAGATCCTAACCGATTTCGACGGTATCCACAGTGGCGACTCTGCTGGGGATTGGAATCTAACTTGAAACGTAATTGGGATTTTAGGGTTTTAATTTACACTGCTCGGTATTTGCACACACACACACGTGCACGCACCCATTTGCACTCTTGCATTACATTTTGCATCGTCAGACGTCCGATTCTTAGGAAAACCCCCAGGTGGCTAGTGTTTGAACCCCGTGCCTTGGGCCTTATGGGAGTTACCAATGAACCACCACAAGCCTTAGCCCGATACCAAAGAAGACTAGTCTAACTACGTCGAGGTATATTTTGCTAAGGTAGCCCAAGACTACCCAAGAGTTAGTGAAACCTTGCATGCACGTGCATTAATTGTAAATTGCATTCATTGTTGCACAAAATCCGAGACATAAGAACCCTTGTGTTACCATATATTCTTTTGTTTCCTTGAAAACAGGGAACACGAGTTAAGAATCTGAAATGAAAATCGATACTGGGGCATTGTCTTGGTTGCGCGAACAATTCCAACAGATGTTGGATACCAAGTTCTCAGAATATGAAGACACGATGGAGGCCGAGATCAATAAGTTGACTCTTGAGGCCATTGCTGAGTCCACAGGAAAACATGTCGGGGCTGATATAGGAAATGACAAAAATAATCATAATGAAGAGGTTAAAAAGAATAAGACCACAACACGAGAAAGACAATTATCCCAGAGGCTCAAAAATATCGAAAGGACCTTGCAGAAAATGGGTGAGGATACAATAGATATACATGGGCTATATCCCTATCCCGATATTCGTTTACCTCCTGGATTTAAATTTCCGGATATGGATAGATATGATGGAACTGGGTGCCCAAAAAACCCATATTCGTATGTATGTTAGGTACTTGAAGCCACTGGGTATTAATGATGGGTTGTTAGTCCAATTGTTCCAAAGGAGTTTGACTGGAACGGCCTTGAAGTGGTTGATGAAGACAGACTCAAGTCTAGTTTCGAATTCACCGGTGGATATGGTGGATATGTTTGTGAGAGACAGTTTTTGTTGGTCCCTTAAATTCAGTTTACTAGGAAACACTTAGAGGTGGTCAGACAAGAACCCAATGAGGCATTTACAAAATTCTTTCCACGTTGGAAGACTAAGTCGTTAAAGCTCGATGAGAAATTGTCCGAAGAAGAGATGGTAGATATTATAATGAATTGTTTGGACCATGAATATTGGAACCGGCTGATATCATCTTACCATCCAACATTGCACTCTTTATGGAAGGCGGGCTCCGCAGATTGAAAATGCATTGGACACGGGCAGAATGACCGGTTGACCGACAGGAGGACTCTAATGGGAATAATTGCGGAAGAGCCACATTTACTGATGAAAATCAAGTGAATATTGTGCCAGTAATTGCATCACCCACAGGACCATGCCAGGGGCAGAGCCAGAACTTGAATCAGGGAAGATGTGGACATCCTCATAGGAATTTTGCAGAGGAAAAGCACTCATTACCCTATCATCAAAGGGAACCTAGGGTCAATTTTGTCTTGGCGAAAAATGAAACCAATTTAGCCGACTCAATATACAAGCAAGAAACTGATAATGATCGGCCCGTCCACACTCAGTGAACTCTTCACGAATCGGTACAAATCAGAACTCATTTAATTCAACAACTAATCGTCCCCAAGTTTTTGTCTCGAATTAATGGCGATTATTATGGAGTCGAAAGCAACCGAGGAATGTGCCGAATTCCAACCGATTTCAGCGAGCTCTGTGCATATCTCCACCTTCTACTAAAGCGAGACCTCACTGGGCTCAGCCCTGCATATTTCGAGAGATCTTGTCTTATCCCACCAACCATCGAGTCCAGTTTACCTTCGGATATCTTGCCTGTGATCCAAGACATGCAACAAAGCAATCTTCATCTATAATGTGGAATCCGTTTAAAACTAAGGGTGGTCATGAGGTTCAAAATGTAGCAAGAAACAGAACCATTTACAAGCCACCTCATCTCCGGAATAAAGACGTAATTATGCCTCCCACACAACCATCATTCAGATGGAAGTCTGTAAGACAAGAGGATGAACAAAAAGTGGTAAGAACAATAGAGGCGAGTCGTGTAAGTCTCTAACTCATTATGTTGAGTCAATTAGACCTAAGTTAAGGTACATCACCCGGGTTTGTAAATAAGTCGTCTTTTATTTCCAATTTTCAAAATATTTCAAAAAATCCAAAAAAATTTAATAGACTAAAAAACCAAAAAGATTTTGTTTGCAGGTTGGAAAACAACATACTTGGTATAAATAAAGTGTTTGAGAACACTGACAAGCCGTGGGGACTGTGGAACCACCAAAAAGAAAAACCTGAACCGGCTAAAGAAGTAATGTTTGTCAATCAAAACAAAGAAAATCAATGTTTAAGGGCACCTCAGAGAAAGAAGATGATTGTGACCAAAATGTGGATACAATGCAAGAATGTGCCAATACAGAAGACAGAAATAGTGAATTTAATTGAAGAGAAACCATTGCAGTTAAGACCAGAATGGATGTTGAAGACCAATGATATGAAGGAAGAGAAATTCAAAACACATGAAGATGAGATTTTTCCACCAAATAAAGGCAAGACGATGAATCCTCTCACAAGGAAACTATTTCTTACAAGGACGTGTTATTAAATTTGAGAAATGATGGAGCAACTAATCGTGAAGGAAGTGAATGATTTTCCCAAACAGAAGGTTCAAGAAAGAAAATAATCAGAAGACAATGAATAATAATCGGAGCATAAAGTTCAAGGAAACAATTAATCAGAAGGTAATGAATAATTTTCCGAGCACAAAGTTCAAGAAAGATATTAATCAGAAGATAACAAATGATGTTCCCAGCAAAAGGTTCAATAAAGCAATTAATCATATGGCAATAATTGATTTTCCCAGCATGAGGTTCAAGAAAGCAACTCATCAGAAGACAATGAATGATTTTCCAAGTATAAGGTTTAAGAGAGCAGTTAATCAGAAGGTAATAGGGATCAAGAAGATGAAACAAGCAGAATTTCGAGAAGATCCAAGAATCATACAAAATAGAAGAATTGTTCAACAATTTGATGCTCAAAATTAACATGATACGAGGCCCAAAGAAGTGTTACTCGACCCAAGAAATACCATACCTAGGTAAGTGCTCAAATCTATCTAAGGGCGGCGAACGCTCATAAAACTTAAGGAGATTTTTTTAGAAGTCCAATAATATCTCTCTCATAGTGTCGTAGTCTAGGGGCAGAGTCATCATCATGTTTGGCCCCTTTAGTCAGTCAAAAAAAAATAATAAATAGGGGCAGAGTCATCACCATGTTTGGCCCCTTCAACCAGTCAGCCAGTCAGTCAATCAGTAAAAAAAAAAAAAAAAAAAAAAAAAGACTAAGGGCACCGTCATCATCATACTGGGCCCATGTCATTGGAGCATTTCAGTCTTTATTGTGCTGAAAGTCTTTTAGTCTTAGAGAGAGATGTGTCAGTCCATTTGTAAGTCATCATTAGTCCTGTAAGTCATCTCTTAAAGTTTTATGAGCAACGGACGTCCAAACGGGTAGGTTAAAAAAAAAAATTGAAAAAATAAATAAATAAATGAAAAAGAAAATGAAAAAAAGAAAAAGAAAAAAAAAATGAAATGAAAAGAAAAAAAAAATATATATATATAAAAATTTTGGTTATTAAACAGCCACTTGGGAAAATTGAGTAGCACTTAAAAGAGATAGAGGAAAAGAAGAGTCGCGTGGAGAAAGTTGAAGATTTGAAGCATCGAACATCATCTCCGGAAAGCAGCAAGATCGGGAATCGTTTTTACAATTTGAAGCCAAATGATGAAGTTAATTATAGCTGGGAGATAGCTGGGAGGATTGACATATTTGAAAATTTGGATGGGAACGGTAATATTTTTGGTGGCATCTATCAGACACGTGGCAGGTCAGGATTCCTAAACCTTTGTATATATTGAATATTTTTTTTTGAGAATTATTTTCTAGGATTTGTTTCTTAATTATAAAAATATAAAAAAAAAATTAAAACTTAATAAAAATAAATAAATAAATAAATAATAAATAAAAGTAATAATAATTTAGTATTTATTAGGAACATGTGCTACTAATAGCTCTTTTGCAAGGTCATCAATTACAGGGTTTCCCCATATTTTGGACGCAAAGCTCGAAGAGGAAATGAAAGTGAAGGTGTACTTTCTTCATAAGGATTGTGGCAATCAAGAATGCATGGGGCAAGTCGTATATCCCGAGCTTCTAATGGATCGTAAAAGGGCTAGAGATGATGAAAATATTGGAGCAAAGTCTTAAGAGCCTTACTCAGACGATGCAATCGATGTGATGACGTAGCACGTGGTTAGAAGAATTAATGTCATAAAGCACAACATGTTTTTGCAATAGTTGGTATGGCACAAGTACCGCTTCGTCGTGATCTCTATCACGAGGATGTGTACTGGTGCAAAATTAAAATACTTAGAAATAATCTGGGTGAACTTTTTAGTGTCATTCCGGATAATTGTAAGTGAGGAATCCAACAAAATAATTGTGCAAAATAGGTGTGTATGTCTTTGGCATTCAGTTGCATGCAAACCTCTGCCAAAGAGGGGCAACTGTAGACACCCCAATTTTGCACAGTCACGCAAATTCGCCGCAAAATCGTATCCGAAGTGGTCTAGTACATTAAGTCTGTTATAAGGCTAAAATAATAATACTAGGTGAACTATATTTGGAGTCCACTAGTTAGCCGATGCTAGATTGTGTCCACCCAAATTATAGACGTGAGTGCGGTGTCGGCTTAGGTCATGCCTAAATTTTCTTAGCCCACTGAGTGCCCACCATTTCAAAGTCCATGCAAAGATTAAATGTCTACTGGTACCAAAACGTGTCCACCAATCCTAATAATTGAATCCACCGATCACGTAGGTTCGACGTCCTAGTTGCAAAATGTCGACATATTTGTGCCACCGAATTCCTTAATTCTCAAGTCTTTCCATCCTCTTAAGATCCTAGTTTTGAATGAATATATTGAGATTATTGGTAATAATATTGGAAATAATTTGAGAAATAATTTTTTTAGAATGGGAAATGATATTTAGGGTTTTAATGTGAGCGGTCCGATCAAAGTCAATCAATCCTATGGTTATGGTTAATGGAGAAACAATATAAATAGGGAGCTAGTTTTGGTGTCAAGGGGAGGAAAAATTTTGGGGAAAATTTAGTAGAAAAGCTTTAGAAGAATTTTTAGGAGGAAAAATTTCGGTAGAAATCTAGGGGAGAAATTCTGAAATAATAATTTTAGGGTGTTGGAAGATCAGTGGAGTTTCAGATACGATTTTGCGAAGGTATACGGTTGGATCCAAATAATCTAAGTAACATTTATGATCAATTGGCGAAAACAGGTAGCATCTCCCAAGCTTTAAGTCTTTAATTGTTTTCCATCGATTAATTGTCTTCACGCCGATTATATTCTGAGTCAATACAGCTAATGAAATTTGATTGCTTGGAGTACTATATAATGGTCAATATTTAATTGATTAATAATTCTTTAATTTTGACCCTTTGCTTGATCGACATAAGTGAATACATGCATAAGAAAGCTTATAATGCAAATTAAGTATCGGTGGTGTTTGATATCAATAGGTGACCAGTGATCTGTTGAGTACGTTATTGATTAATCACTTATATTCTCTGTTTCAAGCCACAAACATTTAGTATAATCTTGGTTAATTAATTGAAAGTGGGTATATAAAGTATGCATTAGATGTTATTCGTCTGTCACATGAACTTTATCCATAACAGTTGGTTGCATGTCTTCCTTCGGGTTAGTGCGTACTAAAATTGCTTTGGCCAGGTGTTAGCAGCAGATTGGTAAGACCACTAATTCTGGGTTTACTGTGTTGTGCAATAACCATTTGTCAGCCAATAAAACACGTTGAAGCTTATATTCATGGTTCATAGTATTTTAAGTCATAATAATAATCTCCATCTTCAATAACACTATTTGCTTTTGCTTCCTTTGAGTTTTCGTTCCTTTTCCAATAATAATAATTTAATCGGGGTATCTAATATTTTTTTTGTATTTTGCAGGTGATAATTATAAATTTATTTATTTATATTTTATATTTTGCTATCTAAACCCTAATATCCCAATTATAAAGTAGAGGCCGATCTTGAATTGACGGGTTAGGTGCCTCACACCTTCCTAACCCGTATCTTGATTCCCCCGACCTTTCTCCTAAAATTGGACCAGTGCGTATTTGGGTCCCAACTCCCTAAGTTGGGTGGCGGCTCTCCCTTAATAATAATTTCCACGTGATTCCCATTTCGGATATTTGAGAGATCCTAACCGATTTCGACGGTATCCACAGCTGGTGATGATTTCTACTACCGAGTCTTGTCTAGCCGTGATACCGCTAAGAAGAGTCATAATCGTGGGGTGCAGCAATTGACTGGAAATTATCTTCGCCATCTTCGAGAATGCTATCTTCGTAGCAAAGGGCAAACAATGATGACCTGTTATACCCCAAATTAGAAGAGGAGAAAGGGTGGTATACTCTGAAAATTTTAACAAGTCCTTTGGGGATTATGTTAACAGAAGACACGTAAGTCGTGGTCTCTGTGAGTCTCACGAATATCCCTCCCGTGGAAGGGGGAGATTCGCCTTTTAGTGAGGTAAGTGATTCCAAGATGACGAGGATTCAAGTGCCAAGGTCTTCCCATTCCCGCGATGAGAGAATTAAGCGTGATCATGACTATGAGTGGTCTTCCACCGTTCTTGAAGTTGTTGGTCCGTGGGTTTATGGTTTGGGTCCCCGGACCTCATGGTTGGCAGCCTACTGTTGATAGTTCATGTCGCTAAACCTCTCCTTCTCGTTATGCCCATTACTGCCCTTGGCAGATGAGTTTTGAAGGTATGGATTTTGCTTACAATCGTGATGTTGATGATGCGGAAGACGAAGATGTCTCCGATGCTAACCTTCCTCCGTCGAGTACTAATATTGCTAAGGTGTGTTGTTTGTTTTGTATGTATATATGCCCCTTCGTTTTCTTAAGTAATGTTGATTATGCCAAGAAAAGGAGATACAAATGGCTCTTTTATCATTATGTTTCGCAGGTGCTTAGAAAGCAGAAGATCAATCCCAAGCAATCGTCAAATTCTCCTACCGAAGATTCTGCGCACTTCGAGGATGTGAACAAATCCAGGTGAATGGTGACGAGGATGTTTCCGATAAAGAAGAGCGGATTGAGACTTCTCCGCCCTTTCAAGAAGGAACTAGTGTTGCTGGTGGGGGCATTGGTGATCAGGCCACTAGTGGTGGTGGTGATCCGACCACTGGTGGTGGTGGTGATCAGACCACTGGTGGTGGTGGTGGAGGTGATGTTGTGCCTGAGGGGCCGGTTAATTCAAGTGGGGCCGCGAATATTGAGGTTGGTGAAGGTCTGATTGCGGAGGACAGCGGCATTGGCCAAAGAGTACGGCCGTGGTCGACAAGGGCAAGGAGTCGCTCTTAATTGTGGTGATAAGGATGGGGATGTGTCTGCGAGTTCTCCTTCGGTAAGTTTTATCCGGGAACAATCTTTTGACATGGCCGCAGCTATGGGGCTTGTCTCGGATTTCAACTGCTTCCCGGTGATGACTGGGATGTTCGGGGGTAGTTGCGGAGATGAGTCGGTGCGGATCCGATCTTTGAGGTTTTGTGGTTCATCCAGAGGGTTTTGTTGGCACTTCCTCCGTCGCTAACGGGCTTTGGTGCAATTTAATATTGATGCTTCACTTGGTGGGAAGCCCTCAGATCCTTCCTCAGATGATTTCTCGCGGTCCTTGATCGCGGATGGCGATGATGCTGTTTTGGCTTGGCTTAGAAAGAAAGATTTGCTTGTCGTGGCCGCATCCTTTTGTGGTTGAAGGGGAAAAGAGTTCGACTCTTTACTCGCAGGCATATGGAGCTAACCCCCCGAAAGCAGTGGTAGATGAAGAGTGGGACAAGAATCTTGTGGCTGGGGATTGATCGTGGTGAATCCTCCCTCTCTTTATTGCTGGCATGATGGCTATTGCTGATGGGTACGAGACAGTTATCCCCGAGAAATGGTTATTGGAGGTTTGTCCCGCTTTTTCTAACCCCGATTTTACTTAGTCATGCTTCTGTGAACTAATTTCCCTTTTGATCGATAGATGATGAGGAGTGAGTATTGTAACCATAATCTTTACCGGCTCTTTAAGGCTAAGTCCCTCAAGCTAGAAGCGAAACTACGCTATTGTGAAGGGACGCTTTCGATTGTTGAAGCTGCGTCCAATGCTAAAGACGAGGAAATAGCAGAGCTGAAGGATCGGCTTAAACGCAGGGAACAACAGGACGCGGAAGAAGCAAAGCTGCGTTCTGAGCTGGCTTCGGTCAAGAGAAAGTTAGAGGTGGCTGAGAAGAATTCTTCGTCTATTTCAGGTCTGCGTCTCCTCTTCTTTGATTATTAGATGTTCCTTATATGTTCTGAGTTATCTTCCTCTTCCCTCCTCCCGCTGTACTATCATTAGTGGGTGGAATTCCTGAGTTGATATGGCTTCGGGGTGAGAGAATTCGTCAGAAGGTCGATTCGAAAGTTAGTTGAAAAACTCAAGAGTGAATCGAAAATGGAATGCTCGCGCGGATATCCATAATGCTATGGTCGAAGAATGACGTAAGAAAAAGTTTTGCTTGGTAGATCTGCAAAACCAAAACAATCATGACCGTCATCTATTCAACGGGGCTCTTCTATGGACGCGGGATAATCTTGAGAAAGCCCGCGGCCAGATTTCCACTGGAAGTTAAGCTTAATGTCATGGAAGAATAATCATGGCAAGCGCGTTCTTCTCATCCCTCGGCAAAGCGGGCTTATATACAACGTCTTGCCAAGGAAAGAGATGACGCTAGGCGGAATCCGGCGCTCTTAGTAGAGCCTTATCCACGCCTCGAGCTGATGTGGCCCGTCAAAGTTGGGTGTGAGAAAACTTAGAGGTGACTATGTACCGCCTTAACAAGGGGTTGGAATCGAAGAATGATGAGGTTAACTGGATATCGCCATTCGGACTCAATGCTTCGAGATGACCTAAGCGCGAAGTCATATGCTCATAATCTTCTCTCGGGTAGATTATGATAGGTTATCGAATGAATATGATTATGCCGCAAAAGCACGGGATTCCGCGTTTGACCATTGTGAAGGTATACGTTTTTGTCATCGAGTGTGCTTTGTATTGTATTTGTTATAGCTCACTGTCTTCTTCTAACATCCGCAGAGCTCCAAGGACGCCTTAAAGTCATGCTGGATGGCGGGTTTGCCGAAGCTCAGGCTAAGGTAGTTCAATTGGAGGGCCAAGTCAATTACCATCGTGGTCTGGCCTTGTCTCAGGAGGAAACGCTAAAGCAAGTCAATCAAAAGGTGGACCATCTTTCCACCTCCCTAAATCAGCCGAGATGAGGAGTGTAGCCATAGGCTTTGTGGCTCATGCAGCTGGCGAAAAGAGATTAACAGGACTCTTGGTGAGATTGAGTTGGATCTCAAGAAGAATCATGGACTAACCAAGAGTTATACTTTCGTAGGCTCCCGTGCCCGCACTCCTTCAGTTCCTATGGCCCTTCCTCGGTGGTAGTATTCCTTCATCGTTGAAGGATAAACCCGCGGATAATGCTCCTTCAAAGAGATTGATCAGCTAGTATGCTAGGGATTGATCTCAGTTGCTTAGTCTTCTTGGCGTTTTTGCTGATTTTATTGCTAGGCTTGTAATCAACTGATGTGTACTAGATCAAACTTTAGCATTTAAATCTGAATTTGTATTTTGCTGAATTCGCATCTATTGGCTTTATAAATCAAGTTAATATAACGAGGTGTTGATCCTTTGAGAAAGTGTATTGTTCGTGCAATTTCGTGAGTTGATATCCCTAATCGTCTTGCGTGCAATTCCGTAGGTTGATATCCCGAGGAATCGTCTTGCGTAAGCGATTCCGTAGGTTGATATCCTCGGAATCTTCTTGCGTGCAATTCCGTAGGTTGATATCCTCGGAATCTTCTTGCGACTTGTCACCCCGTCCATCTAATTCCTTGGCCAGAGGATTTCTGAACGGTGGGGTCCGCCCCATTCAAAGATATATTCCATTGAGTTCACGGCTTATAATATTGCCCAGGTATCCTTACTGGGAAGTCGCCCCTGGTCATACACTTATAGACACTTACGGGGGAGTTCCGAGAGATTGCATGTGTATGCTTTGTGCGGGATATTCCCCGGTATATTGCGGTGGGTATGATCCACGCTTTGTGCGGGACATTCCTCGGTATATTGCAGTGAGTATGATCCACACTTTGTACGGGACATTCCACTTATTAAAATATAATGCAAGTTCGTAATAATAGTAACTGCACAGTAATTTACGTGGTTCAGCCCTAAGGCCTACGTCCACGGGTAACGATAGCGTCGATATTTTATTAAGATGTGGTATGGTTTTCAATGTCTAGATGTTTTTTTTTTTTTTTTTTTTTTTTTACGAGATGGGTATGTGAGTGGTATATGACACTTGAGGATGAGTGGAATATGACACTTGAAGATGAAAGCTTGGGTTGATTCGAAAAGTTAAGCGCGTTACTCCTTCATCGAGAGATAGAAACATGTGGACTTGTAGGTAAATTTTCCTCTTCAAATGCATACGCAGTGATAGATTACTGGTAGTATGGCTTGAGATATTTGGCATTCCACGGATGCATGAGGATTTCCCCTTTCAAGTTACGCAGATAGTAAGAGCCATTTCTGCGATGTCGTGTATTACGTAGGGTCCTCCCAAGTTGGTGCTAATTTTCCCACTTCTTTTCTCATTGGTCTGGGGAATGGTCCTTAACACATACTTGCCCTTCTACAAAATTTCTGGTTTTCACTTTTTGTTATATTCTCTGCTAGTCTGCGCCGGGTAGTTTTCCATTCTTTGCAAGATCGCTTCTCTCCTTTCTTCGAGATCGTCAAGCTTTTCCAACATCATGTCCGTGGTGAGGTTCTTCTCCCATGCTTCTGTCTTTGTTGTTGGTAGTAGAATTTCCGTAGGGATTACTGCTTCTGCTCCATACGTGAGTAAAAATGGAGATTCTCCGGTAGCTGATCTTCGAGTTGTCCTGTATGCCCACGAGCGTTATGTAACCAAGCCACACCACCGCCCTTTGTAATCGTCTAGTTGTTTTTAAGGATAAGTGCCAAAGTTTTGTTTGTGGCTTCGCTTGTCCATTACTCGTGGGTATATGGGGTGGATTTGTTTTTCGAATTTTGAAGGTGTCGAACAACAAATTGATATTCTTTCCTTGCAGCTGTTTACCGTTGTCGAAAACTATCTCTGCGGGGATGCCAAACCTGCAAATGATATTTTGAAAAATAAAAGTAAAGACGTCTGAATCACGAATTCTTGCCAGTGCCTTGGCTTCTACCCACTTGCTGAAGTATTCCGTTGCCACTATTAGGAATCTTCTTTTCCCGGTCCCTGATATGAGCGGGCCCACTATGTCGATACCCCATTTTCCAAAGGGCCATGGACTGCCCACAGAGTTCAACTTTATGGCTTGGGCGTAGATTCTTTTGCCAAATCTTTGACATTCCTCGCACCTTTGCGCCATTCCGCGTCTCGGATCATGGTTGGCAAGAGTATCCTAGCGTTTTTGCCTTATCCGCAAGGGACCTCATTCCGCCGTGGTTCCCCGTCTCCTCTATGGATGTCTTTCAAGATGGCATGTCCCTCGGATCGGAGAGGCAGTGACGGCGGCCCGAGGAATGATTTTTGTATAAGGTTCCTTCTCTTAGTTCGTACATTCCGCTCTGGATTGTACTTTCCAGGCCTTATTTGGTGTCCTGGGGAGTTTCCTTCCTTGAGGAAAGAATGGATTTCGATTCTCCAATTTTCTTCCTGACTGTAATCGCGTCGTCCTCATCTCGCTTGTCGCATGATGTCATCGTCCCGAAGTCGCCGACTATGTGCTCTCCGACATCATCGCCGAGAGATATCTTCTTCCCCTAGACTTGCGTTGGTTAGCCACGCACATCTCTTGGGGCTTGATGGATGGTTCGTAAACTCTTGTTATCTTGATTGCTTTGACATCCTCGTCCTTGAGCATGGCTGATATGTATGCCAAGGCATCCGCGTGCCTGAGCTCCTTCCTTCGCAGATGTCGGAACTTGATTTTTGGTATTTGGGAAGTCAACGTTTGCACCAGAGCCATGTATGCCATTAGTGTCTCGTCATACACATTGTATTCGTAGCCTATCCGCCGTATGATTAGTTGCGAGTCACTTGTCAAACGTGCACTTCTTGTATCCCTATTTCTATTATCAAGCGGAGAGCATGGACCACTCCTTCGTACTTTCTGATGTTATTTGTATGGCCTTCAAATTCTAACCTGAATGCGTGCACGATCTTATCCCCAAAGTGGGTGTGGTGATGACGATGCCTATCCCTGCGCCCTCTCTATTTTTGGAGCCGTCGACAAAGACCTCCCATTGTCGTGGGTTTACTGGGTTCAAGAATATTATTTGGTTCCTTGTGCTTTTCTATTTGCGGGCGCCCGCGCCCTCCATCCTTGTATGCGTACCTCTTCTTCGTTGTCCAAAGGTAGGTCTGCTAGGAAGTCTCGCTAACACTTGCGATTTCGAGAGTGTTGAAGCTCATAGTGGATGTTGAACTGGTCGAGTCGTGCTCACTTCGCTATGCGTCCTACCTTTCCCCCCCTTTGAGGGTGGCTTCTAAGGGTGCTCGACATGGGATACGTATGTCATGTGTTAAGAAGTACGTCCTCGGCTTTAAGGTAGACCATACGATGGATAAAATCGATTGTTCGATTCTTGTGTAGTTTCTTTCTGCATGAATTCGGGGTCTTGCCGACATAGTAGATTGGTTGCTCCTCCTTTGTGTGGGTCCTGATCAAGATCGCGCTTTACTGCATCGTGCATTCTTGTCAGCGTACAATGCTAAGACTTCGTCGGGGTCCTGTTTCAAGGATAGGGATCTCCGCTAGGTACTTGTTTGATGCCTATGAAGGCTTCTTCGCATTCGTCGACCCACTCAAATTTCGTCCCCTTCTTTAGTATGTTGAAAAAGAGTTTGCATCTATCCGAGGATCTCGAGATGAATCTTCCTGAAGCTGCTAGGGATCCATTGAGCTTTTGTACTTCTTTTTAGGTTCTTTGGAGATGGCATGTCTACTATGGCTCGGATTTTTGCAGGATCTACTTCAATGCCCCTTTTGTCACCAGGTACCTAGAATTTTCCGTATGTTACTCCAAGGTGCATTTTTCCGGGTTTACCTTCATATTGTGTTTTCTCATGGCTCCAAAAATATCCCTCAGGTCTTGGTGATGGTTCTTCCTCAATCTGCTTTTTACGAGCATATCATCAACGTAGACCTCCAAGGTCCTGCCAATCCATGGTTTAAAAATAGCATCGACCATCCTTTGGTATGTTTCTCCCGCGTTAGGAGTCCGAAAGGCATCCTTACGTAGCAATAAAGGTCGTGGGGTGTGTAAAATGCCATATGTTGCTGATCTTCTTCTGCTAAGAATAGTTGATTGTATCCGGAGTATCCGTCCATGAATGATAGCTCTTCGTATCCCTCTACTGCGTCGACTAGTTGATCAATGCTGGGTAGTGGATAACCGTCCTGGGGCGCTTTGTTCAAGTTGGTGAAGTCGATGCATTCGGCCCGCCATTCTTCTTTGGTACTATCACCATGTTAGAGATCCAAGTGGTATATTTGACTTCTTTTATGAAACCAGCGTCCAATGGCTTTCAGCTCCGTTTCTCTTGCTTTGTGATACTCCGTATCCACCTTTACGTATCTTTTGTCTTACTGGGTGTGCAGTTTAATGCGCGGCTCATGTTGTACGATCTGGGTCTATTCCGGGCATGTGAGATAATTTCCACGCAAAGATGTCCGCGTATTCCTTTAGTAGTTTCACCGGTGAGGCTTCGCGTTCTTCGTCCATTAGAGTTCCTATTTTGATCGTTTTTGGATTCTCCTTGGACCCTATGTTGACTTCCTTCACCGCCTCTAAGGATGTGAAGGTGGGTTTTGGTTCCCCAAGGTGAGGAACTTTCTTTAATTGCTATTTGGTAGGTTCGGGTTCTTTGTGCTTGAGAGCATCCCAGTTAGCGATTGATGTCGATGCTTCCTGTTCCCTACGAGTTCCCTTGGACAAGCTTTTCCCGAGATTCCTTCCAAGTATTATTGATGGCTTTGTCGTTGGATATTGCCTTGTTCCGAGCCCTACGGGTTCTTCTTTTCTCATCTTCTTCATTGTTGAGTTGTATTTGCATTTCCTGGCATTCCTTTGCGGAAGCTTGATCACCCATTGATCTCCATTACCCCTATTGAGTAGGAAACCCGAGGTATTGATGGTAGGTGGATGCGACTCCCTTAATCTTGTGGACCCATCTTCGTCCAATAATGGCATTGTAGGGTGAAGGTGCGTCCACTACACTAAGCGAGTGTCAACTTTCATGGGACCCGCGTCCACCGCAAATAATATCCCCAAGAGGCTTCGTGCCGTCCCATTGAACCCGTAGATAGTGTAGTGCGAGGTCAAGAGTTGATCGTCATTAAGCTTCATACGTTTGAAGGTATCGTAAAACAGGACATTGACGGAGCTCCCTCCATCGATGAGGATTTTCTTTATGTTGCATCTGCGATTGGCAAGGTGAGGATCAAAGGATCATTGTGATCTTCCATGTCATCCTCAATGTCCTCGGCTTCGAAGGTTAGAGTGCGTCCATCCGGTCTTCGTGTTCTTCCACTTCTTTCCCGTCCAAATTGTAAAGCTCACAATAGTCTTCAAATTGCTTCCTCAATCTTTTCCCTATTTGTGCAGTTAGGGTTGGTTCTTTGCTTTCCGAGCGGGATATAGTATTCAATTATTGCGATTATTCTCTGCAACCGGACTTGTTTGTTCGCGCTTGGCTCTGTCTTAAAGCTCAGCCTTCTCTACATATTTTTGAGATCCCCTGCATCTATCAGCTTTTGTACCACTATCTTGAGATTTTTGCACCTCTCTGTTGGGTGTCCGTAGAAGCAGTGGAAATCACAGTACTCTTTGGATTCCTCTGAGGCCGGTGGTTGCTTCCCCTTAGACGAGGGGCCGGTCTAAGTTTTCGCGGTCCTTGATCTCCTTTAAGATGCGTGAGTAGGGCCGGTATTAAGCTTTGTGTAGACTCGGTCTTCAAATTTTCCGCCACTCTTTTATGGTCGTCTTTAATCCTTTTGGTGTCCGCTGGGTCTGTCGGCTTGTTCCGCGGAGTTGGTTCTTGGAGGTCGTTGAGCCTGTGCTCTTGGGTTCTCTCGTTGAATTTCTTCCAACCTCGCATGTTTTTCGATGAGTATTCTCAAATCTCCCTTTGTGGTTGGGGTGGTACCGTGATTTCGACAAAAACAGTGGGCTCATCTGTCAAGTCCCCATTTGTAATGATTAATGCTCACCACGGGGTCCACATGTCCTATGGCTTGACATATCTTGTGCCACCTATCCGTGTATTCTCGAATGGACTCCTTATATTTGATTGCAAGCGAGAAGAGCTTGTCCATCCCCTGTTCACAACCTTGTTATTATACATGTAGGTGGCCAAGAACTTTTCGGTGAGTTGATCATACGAATCAATGCATCCCGGCTTGAGGGTTATCAAACCAAGATAACGCGGATCCTTTCGAGGCTTGAAGGAAGTATCATAGTATGGCCGTCATGGTCCCACCTGGCCATTAACTCTGTTGTAATATCGTAGGTGGGCAGCGGGATCCGCGGACCCGTCGTAACATTCAAAGGATGGGACTGGACACTTCTGCGGAATGGTAGCCGTGGCCAACTGTCGTGCTAGTGGGGTAGTGTTGGCCTCCTTCATAACCTGTTCTAGTCTTCCGCCTCCCTTGCCTAGTTTTGATTTGATTGATCTCCGCTAGCATCTCAAAGACGAAGACTCTCCATTGCCAAACAGTGCTCTTCTTGAATGGAAGACCGCGTCTTCCTTGTGGGTTGTGACATCGTGGCCTCTTCTTCATCATAGTAGTCTGAAATTTCCGGATGGTAGTCTGGGTCAGACCTTCTATTGTTCCGCTCGCCTCTTTGGGGTATTCCTCTTTGATTGACTACCGCAGGTATGTTTTCGAGGATCATCCTCCGGTCTCTATTCTGCACCGCAGAGTTAGCCTCGTCCTGCTGGTTCTCTAGCTCCGCGCTTTGGAGGATCTTCTCTCTTAACTGTTGGTTCTCTTGGGCTAGCAAGGTCACCGCGTCTGTAGGACCATTATATCGCAACGAACAAAGCTCGCGAAGATAATAAACAATAACGCTGCGAGGGAGTCGCATGGGACTAAAAATGAATGACGCAATGGGTGACGACAGGAAAATATAAAATCCGCGAGGGTTAAGAAGTGTCGCGAGTATGAATACTTGTTCATTTGCGACACTTCGCATGAGACATTCCCGAAAATAAAGGACAACTTTAGTCATCACTCACTATGTATTACCCTATAAAGGGATGAGTGAATCTGTTGTAGAGAGAGTTCTTTTTGGATTAGAAAACAAGTCATTAGGAGAGAGAGTTCGTAAATTCTTAAGTGAAATTCCATTTTCCTGTGTAAACATTTCAAGAAAATTATTAATAAACATTTATAATTGTTCATCTATTATCTTTCAATGGATTAGTTAAGTGAATTATAGTGAGGGGTGTATTGTGGGATTTCCTGCAACTACATATTGGCGCTAGAAGGAGGGGACTGAGAAAAGATTAGCATAGAGATTTGGAAGAATTTGAATTAACAAGAAAGAAATTTGAGATAATTTTCAAAAGAGAAATGGCTAGAAGAAGAAATGTACTTGAACAACCCGTGAGAAGAAGTGGAAGACTTGCTGGAGAAAGGAGAAATGAACGAGGAGAATCGTCAAGAATGAATATGAGGAATGATGAAGAGAATCACGCTCAACCTTTAATTTCCCCGATAGCAAATGAAACTGTGGATTACGATAGAGTAAGTGTGCATACTTGGAGATCGAATTCTGAGGATGAAAGGGAGGAAGAGCAGCAAGGTGAACAATGGACAAGGAGGAGGAGATCAAGGAATGAATGGGGAAATGAATCCAGGAAATGAAGAAATCACAGCATTGGAAGCATTGAGGCAAACGATACACGAAGAGAGACGACTAGAGGCAGAAGAACGAGCAAATTTAACAAGACAGAATCATGAATTAAGGATGGAAAATATGAGATTGCAAAATATAAGATCGAGAAGCACTGCGAGATCGAGTTCAAGATCGACTAGGGAAGAAAGAAGGAAAGCCTTACCAACAGAAACTACTGAGATAGAAAACCAACAAGAAACACAAAATCTCAGCTCAGAACATCACGAAAGAAGAGAGGACGCAGAAGATCGTTATATTCCCCATCCTGAGAATGAGGAAAATCAAGGAACTAGGCGATTTCAGAACCAAATGATCCACCAAATAAGGAAGAGCAATATTGCATGGAAGAGAAGCACGAGAAGGCAAAAAGAGATTGTGGATGACATTGAGAGGCATTATGCTGAACAAGCACGCTTAGCTCGCGAGAGGGAGAGAGTAAGAGCAGAAGTAGAAAATCAAGAATTGGAAGAAGCAATCCGGCAGAATAATCATGACAACCGAGAAAGGAGGCGAGAACACAATCGTGTCAATAGAAATATCAATGAAGAATACGAGAGGATACAGAGGAGAGTTGATAGACAGTCTGAGAGAGAGAACAACAGATATAATGGTGTGCGAATTGACGAAAGAAGCGAAGAAGAAAGTCGAAGGGAAAGGAGAGGAGAAAATAACGAACAAGAAGGTCAAAACAAACATGAGCGTAGGAGGAGAGAAGCAGAGCTAAAAAGGCCAGCAGAATCAAATTCTGAGGCGAATGAACAAATCTTGAAAGAACTAGCAGAAATGAGGGAATTGTTGAATAGTAGAAAAGAAGGAGGAAGAAGACAATTGGATGAAGCCATCGCAGAAGCTACGAAGAATCCTTTCACACTAGAAGTACAAATGGGAGGAATACCTCCTATATGTAATCTGCCTGCATTAACCAACATTTTTGATGGAACAACCATGCGATACAACACATCAAGGCTTACATGAGATGTATGTTACGAGTGGGAGAGTCATGATGCCATATTGTGCAAATACTTTGCATCAAGTTTAATTGAGAAGCATTGAAATGGTTTGAAGGATTACCTTAAACACAATCTCATCATTCAACCATTTACAAGCTATTTTCTTGGAGCGATATAAGTAACAATTCCTGCGACCGAGGGATTGAGGATGTATTCGGACCAAACAAAGAGTTGGCGAGAGTTTAAGACATTTGACAATGAGATGGAGGATAATGTGCAGCGAAATGGCTGGAAGGGTAGAAGAAAGATATCTCATTTTATCATTTGTAAACGCTACATTCGCAAAACTGTTTTGTTATACATTCGTATATTTAGAATTAAGAATACGATTACGATGGCTGAATCATGAGAACTCCAAGAAGAACATATTGCTTTAGAAGAAAGACAAAATGAAATGGAATCTTACCCAGTTGCGAATACAAGTTCGAACGCTGCGAATGCAAGTTTGTTACCAAAATTTTTAAACACAGTGGCGAGCACTTCGCAAGGGCAACCAGAAAAGGAAGTTGATGATGGACAGCAGAAAATAGTGGCTATGGGGAGCCGCGATCAAGAGGAGTTTGAGAGAGAAAGGAACTACTACAATCGCAGCAACAATAATAAGATTCAGAGATTAGATCATATGCAAGAAACTTATGGAGGACGAAGGCAGAGTAATCATGGAGGGCAGAGAAATCGCAGAATAGTATGGGAAGAGATCAAAATGCCACCACTAAATGCTAGTGTGGAAAAGATTTGGGAAGCTATACTTGTAATGGAAGATATACCAGCACCATGGAATGCAGGGAGTGAACCACCACCGGGTGACAGGAGTCATGAGTATTGTTCTTACCATCGCTTTCATGGGCATTTAACAAATGACTGCAAAACATAAAGAGAATCATTCTCGAAATGATTGATCGGGGAAGTTGAATCATTTTCTAAAAGATGAAGAGAAAGGAAAGAAAGTACTAACAGCATCACCATCAGAAATACAAAGAACAGTTTCAAAAAAGGGAAAAGAGGCATTCGTAATAGAAGTGGGAACAAAGGCCAAACATCTATTTTGCAACTCTATCGTTCATTCATATCGTACAATTGAAGATTTTCACGATAACGTGCTTAGTAGAGTATATGCAAGGGATGCTAATGACAAAGAAGTGATGAACCTGGCGAGAAAGTCGCAATTGAAAGAGTGGCAGCTACAGATTATTTCTTTCTCTGCAGATGAAGTACCCAAAGGAAGAGAAATACATGACAGCCTGCTGGTGGTAAAGCTCGACCTTAATCCAAAACCAGTTGATGGAGAAGATGATGAAGCAGAAAGTTGTTGGGCGATCAATAGAATCCTAATCGATACCGGAAGTTCGGTGAATATTCTTTTCTACCATACTTATAAGACTATGGGAGGAGAAGATGAAAATTTGATCCCCTCAACATACAAAATATACGGTTTTAACGGCACAGCGAACAAACCTAAAGGAGAGGTTCACATGAGAATACATTTACAAGGATTGTCTGCTAATATTTTATTCTGTGTGGTTGACGTGGAATCTCCCTATAATGCATTGATTGGGCGGCCGTGGCTTCACGAAATCTTGGGAGTAGCGTCAACATACCACCAATGTATAAAATTCCCCCATCCAAATGGTATTGGAATTATAAGAGGAGATTGGGAGGAAGGACAGAAGTGTTATGAGGTTGATGTAGAGAGCTGCGAAGAAATAAATGTTAAAAGGAAAGGTTGGAAAAAGAACATAAGAGATGAACAGAGAAAAGAGAAGTTGATGGTAGACATTATAGAGATAAGAAATGAAGAAGTATTGCGAAGTGTCACAGGTGAGTGCATGAAAGTAGGTGAATGTTATGATGCGAAGGAGTCCTTCAAGGATTGGGATGATGAAGAGGCAAAGAGTGCAATGAACAAAAGGCATAAGAAGTAAATAATCAACAAAAGAGATATCAAAGGCAAGATAAAGAAGAACTGATTCGCGAGAATTTCGCAAACAGAAAGCAGCGTAAAAAAAAAAAAAAAAAAAAAAAAAAGAGTTTTGCGAGGGCTTCGCAAAATGAATGTCAAGAAGCAATTAAATGATTGAATGATTGAAGCAATTGAATGATGAATGTCAAGAAGAAATTAAATATGAATGATTGAATGACTGAAGCAATTGAATGATGACTGTCAAGAAGCAATTAAGAATGATTAAAGCAATCAAATGATTGAATGAGTGAATGAATGGGACGAACCTTTATGGCGTACACCCTAGTTCGCGAATGATATTTCGTAAGAGGCAAATGTAAGACCTAAAGTGCGCTCATATAAGGGGGTATCTTTAATATGGCTCGGGGAAAAGGTTACACTCCGCCCGGAACCTGGTCATGTAGATTTGGGGCCCATGAAAGCCTATCCTAAGAGGTACCTTGGATTCCCAACTATATATGTAGGTTATACCCTGGTTGGGCGACCGAGGGTCTCTTCCAAGGAGTCAGCGTATGATCAAGGCGCCGAGGTACACGGTTGAGTCAAGAGTGCGGGAGCATGGAACTTCCTTACCACTCTTGACAAGTCTTGGCGCATGCTGCACTGCGCCCGAAGAAAACTCCATTTAGGGTGCAGCCTTGTAACCATAAACCCTATAGGTATAAGGGATAAGAGGCTGCGAAAACAACTGGTTGTTGTTAAGACCGGATGGGAGGAGATAGCCTTGTATGGCCGATGTACGCCTCCTTGAAGGGGCAACCAGGGAGGTGATAAGGGCGGCACCCTCCACTAGGGAGCTGATAAGTGCCAAAGACGCAAATGTCATGAGGCTTTGTTTTCGCAAGGAAACTTAGGCTTGTAATATTTGTGCAAATGATCCTGCAGAGGCAATAATACTAACGCGAGGGTAAGATTTGTGATCAATGGGTCTTTACATGAAAGTGTAAAGACGTCCTGCGATTTCGTCGCAAGACTATTACAATGTCATGGGGCTTCATTTTCGCAAGGAAGTTTAGGCCTCATCATATTGTCGCAAAAAATATCCTGCAGAGGCAAAAATACTTGAAAAATGATAAGGCAAGGTCAATGGGTTTTTACATGCAAGTGTAAGACGTCATGCGACCTTGTCGCCATAAGGGGTGGCAGAGTGAGACCTTTAATTAGGAAGGTCAAACTTAGAAGACCACCAAAAATTATAAGGCGAGATCAATAGATTTCTTCATGGAAATCCTTTGCGATCTCGTCGCGATGATAAATTTCAACATCACTGGAGATAAAATCCCGAATGATTGTATATTAATGGTCAGAGGAGGAAAATGCGAATTTCAGAAGTTTCATTCTTCAAAAATAACTAAATAAAATCTTTCATATGAAGATGCATAACAGAGGCAAGTATGGGAATGGAAAAGATGAAATATTGTTATTCATCTTCCAATGAAAGAGTTATACATCAATAATGCTAGCCAATTATATTACAAGGAAAAACTGCCAAGAAAAGGAAATGAAGATTGAATCTATGGGCGATAATCCAAGAAGTTTAAAATAAAGAGATGCAGAAATGTACAGATATTACAGGCAGCGAAAGAAACAAAAGGAATTATCTCTTTGGTGGTTCTTCTCCTTCATCCGATTTTTCAATTCTATTATTCTCATCGCCGAATTTTCTTGTTCGCCGGCTTCACTATCGAAACGCCCGAGACAGTAAATTCTCGTGAACTTCTTCAAAGCCAAGGATATGAAGAAAGAGGGATTTTGTGATCATTACAAACGTACTCCATGGCTTCATTGCATAAAACGAACGGCATCATTATTAAAATTCGCCACCGTAGTTTGAAACCGCTTCTTCAACTTGGAATACCTATTATCGCGAAGGATGAGGTTCTTTGCGAAATGTTCTTTCTCTCGATTCAAGTTCACCAATCCTTGCTTGAAATCTTTTTCGTATTCTACAAATAAACAAAGATAAGTTAACAATCTTCGACAAAGAATACTACAGAGATAAGAAACAAGAAGGTATAATAAATAACCTTCTCCTGTCGTATATCATATCTTTAACCAAGGAAGTATGCTCGGCATGAAGGCTAACATCAACACCTAAATTATTCCCGGCATTATCTAAGACTTTCGCAGCCCAAGCGAATTCATCATCATTATTTATAATAAGAAGTGAACGAATTTGATTTTCTCGCTCACTAAGTAAGGAATTTTCGACGAAGCAATTCATCTCGCCCATTTGTACTTCGAGAAGGGACTTTTGAAATGTTGCTAATGCCTGGGCACCATTATTAGCAATGCGATCTTTGTCATCTATATGGTCACTAATTTTCTTCCTTAAAATTTTGGTTTCCTTATGGGACTCGAGGTACATTTGTTTAAACCGGGTTGGCTGCACTTAAACTAGATCCGTGCTCAATTTCTAAGAGGCGATGTTTGGTTTGGAGTTTACTTAATGAAAGGGAATTAATTCTGCTGCTCGACGAACTACTTAAAGAGTTGTTGAGATGAGCAAGAAGAATGTCATTATCCATAGGCTCAGGAAATGAATGGAGAAGAATAGCTTCTTCAGAGAGGTTATATATATCTGTGAAAGTGATAAGTCAGGTAGCAACAGGCAACTGATAAAATGAAAATAATAAGAGAAGAAAGATTGTATACCATGAAGTTGCTGATTAGCGTTCTGAAGAGTGGTAACTTTGTCCTTCCGGCGTAAAACCTCGCCTCCAATTGTTGGATTTTCTCGCGAGATTTCGCAGATTCGACTTCTAATTCTTTGATCCTTGTACAAAATTGGGTATTCTTTTTCAATTGAATGTTATACCTCCTTTCAAGATCTGAGGCAACTACAAAATAAGTTTTTCCAAATCGCGAGGGAAGATAAAAAGGTTATTAAAATATAAATTAAAAATTGAAATTGAAGAGAAATATGAGTTCATACATACCAACGAATTAAGTGCATTTAAAAGTCAGGGATACAGATCTAGAAACCCCATTGAAAGAGTCATTGCCATCCAAAGAATGTAGCATTGCACACTTTGGCGAGAGTCTCGTATATAGAAGTTAGGCGAGTATCCCCTATTCCTTGAAGAGAATCCGAGAAGATGCTGAACAACTGATCCATAGGAGAATTGGATGATTGAGCTTCTTTTTGGAAAGATGAGTCCATATCATTATCATTATCATTATCATCCTCGTCAGAAGATCCAGAACTTGAGCTAAGATGAGAGGAAGATTGAATTTTTCGTTTCTTAGACGATGGAGCAGAAGACTTATCCTTGCGAGCATTGGCTTTAGTTTTGTCTTTAGCTTTCGCAAGTTCCATTTCTAAGCGTCAACCTTCGCATACAAATGAAGATAATAAATAGAGGCAACAATATTGTTAAGTAATAAAAGGATATTTCTTACTTCATCCGTAAGCGATCGAAGTAATGCCAGGTACTTGCCAATGGATTTATCTTGAAGCTTTTCTCGCCTTGTCAATCTGAAATTTTACAAACTCAATGAGTACATAAGAAAGAGAGATTGCAAAAACAAAATTTGAAGACATACCTCTTTGCCTTCTCTGGCCATTTAAATTCCCAAGGATGGTAACCTCGCGATATTTTCTGGGGAGTACATGCGAACCTATTTATGTAAGGTCCACTTAAAAACAAGGGTACAACCCACTACTTTTCATCTTTGGATTGGCGAGAGTAGTATTATTGCCCGAATGCCAGGTCGATATCATGCATGAGTAATTTATCTTCGGAGACATTATCTTTTCTTCTCACTGAGCGCCCAGCGAGACTTATTTCTCATGCCTATTACTTCATAATTCTCAAAAAGTTCTCTGCAGATATTTTTCGGGATTATTTCTAAGTTTATGCAATTGGGGTGTCCGACACTGTTAGGGTATAAAGATCCTTTGCCAATACCACGATTGGCAAACTCAAGCATCAGCGAATACAATCGCCACTCAACCGATAGACACTCATGAGAATTTTGGATGGGAAAGAATTTCATAAAAGAGTGGCATTTCAGATCATATAAAGGAATGGGAAGTCCTGCGAGGAGTTGACCAAGCGAGACTATAATTTTTTGATCATCACATTGATGATCAGAAAACAACTTTGCAGTGAGAATAGATGAAGGTTTTTGATCAGGAATAGTAGATAGAGTAAAACCTTTGTCTTGCAACTTCTTTTGAATTTCATTAAAACGAGGTTTGTACATACGACTAAGTGAAGCCATTGTTAGTATGGGAATGAATAAAGAATCGAAGATTAAGAAAAAGAGATTGACGATTTATAATAACAGAAGCGCGAATTGCGGAAGGAGAGAGTTAAAGAAAAGTTGCAGAGGGAAAACGAAAGAGGAAAAGAGAAGGATATGAAAATTATATATAGAGAGAGACATCCCTGTAAAACGAGAGCATTTAATGCGAGAGGGGACGGAATGGTCAAGAATAAACGGTTGAAAGAGACGTGCAGAATAGAATGGAAGAGTAGACATCCGTAATAAAGTCCGTGTGAAAATGAGGGACCTCAAATGGTATAGATAAGCGGTTGCGGCAGTTCAAAAATATTGATTCTCATGACATTCTCTCCTTCGCAGAGAAGACATGAGAAGAGGCAAGATGTAGGACCATTATATCGCAACGAACAAAGCTCGCGAAGATAATAAACAATAACGCTGCGAGGGAGTCGCAGGGGACTAAAAATGAATGACGAATGGGTGACGACAGAAAATATAAAATCCGGCGAGGGTTAAGAAGTGTCGCGAGTATGAATACTTGTTCATTTGCGACACTTCGCGAGACATTCCCAAAATAAAGGATGCCTTTAGTCACACTCACTATGTATTACCCTATATAAAGGGATGAGTGAATCTGTTGTAGAGAGAGTTCTTTTTGGATTAGAAAACAAGTCATTAGGAGAGAGAGTTCGTAAATTCTTAAGTGAAATTCCATTTTCCTGTGTAAACATTTCAAGAAAATTATTAATAAACATTTATAATTGTTCATCTATTATCTTTCAATGGATTAGTTAAGTGAATTATAGTGAGGGGTGTATTGTGGGATTTCCTGCAACTACAGCGTCCGCGTATGTTTGCTGATTTCTTTTTAGCTCTTCTAGTTGCGCCAATATTTGTGCAGACTGGTTTGATTCTTGATTTGGTGTTCCCGTCGAATCGAGTTTGTCCCTCGGGCCGCGGTATTGATTTCGTTTTGTTCATTGGTCGGCGGCATCCCGTAAGGAAGGCTCTGGATTACTGATTCTGCTACTGCTTCTCGAGGCTCATTGGGCATGGTTGCAGCTGTCACTTTGGAGGCGACCACTTGAGAAGTTCCTTCGTTAGGTGTAGCATCTCTTGTTGTCGCGGCCTTCTTTGCTTCCATTGCAATGATGCCCGCATCAGAAAGTAATGTGCTTTCCGCTCCATTCTGCGTCTTGTCCCCGGCTTTGAGTCCCGCGCCCTTCTCGTTTGCTCCACGGTTACTACTGGCGAGTCCTAGGCGCCCTCTTTTGAAGGTACGTTTGTCTTCCCTGTATCTTTGTTCTTTTCCATTGTAATATTCTGCCAAGAGAGCATGGAGGTA
This sequence comes from Papaver armeniacum, assembly GCA_023531295.1. Lineage (NCBI taxonomy): Eukaryota > Viridiplantae > Streptophyta > Magnoliopsida > Ranunculales > Papaveraceae > Papaver > Papaver armeniacum. Next base: position 27,161 of record JAJJWW010002310.1, on the reverse strand, counting down.
AACCGAGACAAAAAGTCCACAGGTTAGTTGTTAGTTCAAACTCGATTTCATAAACTCAATTTCTAGTGGCAAAAAGTGTAGTCAATCTATTGGTTTAGTGAAGAAAATGAAGAACATAGACGGATGTGCGGAATTAATTAGAATAAGGTCGCTGGGTTGTTGTTCGCAAAAAAACCCAGATCTATTGGTGGAACTTATGTGTAAAATACTAGTTAAAACATAGATCCATTTGGCCATAAAATACCATAAATATGTGCGAAAATGAGTTTAAACACGATCACCTATGTTGTAAGTGAAATTTTTTGAGGTAAAGGCTATAAAGTCACGGAAAAGATAGATCTCATTTCTAGCGCATATTGTGAACACGTAAATTACGAGGTATCTATGTGTTCGCAAACAATCTCAAAGGTGTATTGAATATACGCCTAAAATATGAATATAGCATACAACATATAGGTAGATATCGATTCATTGATTCCAAACCCCGCGGTTTGTCATGATCTCATCAACAACCGAAATGGTAACTCTAAGAAGTGAACATATAAATATAAAACGTATGAAAATTAAACGTAAAGGAGACAATGATTTACATGGTTCAGCACTAAGGCCTACATCCATGGATCTGGGAATATTCTCTATGAAGTGGATGGCTACAAGAATAATTGCGAGACTTTGTGTTTATCAAACCCTCAGGTTAATGCTCAAACTTACATCTCACTGATTTCTCTCTCCTATTCTCTAGTTCTCAACCCCCAAAATCCTCCCTTTCCTCTTGTTTGGAAGGGTCATATATAGCTGATTTAAATGGGTCCCCCGGAAGAGAGTTGTTGAAATCTTATCTTCTCGGATTTTGTGCATAGTCCGCGGACTTCCTTATCATTCCGCGCCTTTCTATAATTCTTATGTTCATTACGTTGGTTAATCTCCGCCTCTCGTTGGTCATCGGACACGTGCCCTCCGAGCACTAAATGCGAGTGGTTGGGGTGGTTCCGTCCGCGCTGCGGTGTCGGGGCCTCAACTTGTCACGTCTGTCGGCTTGGATTTTCCTCACTGTTGATTATACTTTTTATCTCGTGATGAGATAAAGTATAGCAGAGTAGCTCTTTGGTGTTACGTGGGGATACCTTCCTTTGATGCTTCTTCATCTTCGACCATTGAACTTGACAGATGGGACGCCATCGAGATCCTAGGGATGCCCCTACGTGTCATCCATATCGTGACGAGGCCTCCACGTGGGCTTTACTAGTACACGTGGTGAGGGAGATAAATAAGTGTACTTACTGACCCCAATTTATGAATAAAGAAGGCCAAACTCGAGTTATCCATCTCCGTCATTCGACTCCTGCCATTGTCGTTCTCTGCTTCATATCGGTCAGCCTCGATCATAACAGCAGCAATGGCCATCTTCATTCCATTCCCTGAATACCACAGCTCAACTGATCATGGCAGCAGCACGTTGTTCCCATCTTGTTCCCAACTCCTCCATCGAACTCGCTCTCAACCAAAGACAGCGAGTCTTACATCAAACCTCATTCATTCACATCTGCTCATCGTTGTTTCTCCTTCACTTCCAATCTCGTATTAACAAGCAAAGATTCTAACTACAGCATATATAACCCCCTTCACGGCATGGAAGCAGCATCATCAATTACCGGCATTCACAGTCAATCACCGATCAAACCTCACTTCCAGTCATTGTCTTCTTCTCAAACTTCGAGCTCTGAACTCGTCTTCATCACCATATTCAGCAGCAGAACTTCTCCCATCAGTCACCGGTAAGAACAATGAATAGCAACTTCGTCTTCTAACTCTATTATATCCATCGATGCCATCTACAAACTTCAAGTATTCGAGTGATCCTCGACCATCATACATCGCAATGCAGCAGAGACTCTTGCTCGTGTTCTTTTCGATCCAAATGACCAAGCCCTTTTTATCTTTGGCAAGAACCTTCATCAATCGGCAGAAACTCCATCATTCATTGCCACCGCCAAACTCCTCGTTGTCTAATTCTGAGCTTGAAAACTCGATCGACTTGAACAATCTTCTCGTTGCCATCCTCCATTAATCTCCGTCGATCGCCAATGGCAATTCCTTGTACTCTGGCGCATGGGTTGCATGGGGAAGATGATGACGCCCGAATAATTCTTCATCTTGCCTTTATAAAACAAAGCACTTAACTGACAGTTTAACTTTGATCTTGGCTGCCCTGAGTAAAAACAAGGGTGCCTTTATAAATTATGTACTTCAACACTTTTCGACAACTTTGGCTCGCTCAATCGCTTGCAACTTTCTCGCATTTATGTCGGAATGACTCCATTCTTTCTCCGTTGGCTTTGTCTTTTTCGTCCTCTTCACGATGATGTCAAGAACTCCTTGATTTGAATGAGTTACACTTGGTCTTCGGGCCCTTCTCCACTTTCGGCTAACTTCTTTTATTGCACTATAAAGTGCACCACTTTTTTGAATGATTCACCTCGCAAAACATAAATAAAACAAAACAAACGTAATATACAATAATTTGCAAGAAACTAAGCAATTACTAGCAAGGATTCGACACAAAATATATGCAAAATATGCACTTAACAACAAGCACTACCAAAATGAGTCCACGAGTATTGCAGAGCAGTCCCATGGACGTTTGAAAAAAAATCTTCAAGAGAACACTGGTGGGGTAGTTACGGTACAGGAAGCTATTCACGAGGACGCCGAGGATGATCTTAGCAAGATAGTGACTCAGATGGAGTATAGTAAAGACCGTTTTATGAAGCAATACATGAAAGACAAATAATTGCTACGTGGGGTTGCACACCAAGTATCATGGTGGGCAATAAAGCATATGATGACTGAACGAAACAAATTTCTAGCAATAAGCATATGATAACTGAACTTAACAAACCATCCAAACCAAACACATAAGTAGTTTCAACAAACATAAGTAGTCATCATATAAGTAGTTTCAACACATAAGTAGTTTCAACACATAAGTAGTCAGTGGCCGGTTGTCAGCCGACACAAATATATTACACTTTCTTACTACTCAAAATATATAATGAAGCAACGGCAAGAAAGGATCGTTCCCACAGAGAGGTCTTGGTTGTCAATATCCAACTATATCTTCAACCAATAATAAAAACTTAGTTACTTGTGTTTTTGGAAATCATCATAGAAAGCAAATAAGAACTATCATGTGAAACCCTAGAAAACAAGTAGAAGCCTCCCTAATGGAGATATTAGGTTTAGAGAAAGAGTTTTCTATATATATATATATATATATATATATATATGCTTTTCCCATTCCAAAAGGATACTCTTTCCAAATTTAGGTCAAATCTTCTCAAAACCCATCTCCAAGTGGTCCACCAAGTCCATGTGTGAAAACATATCTTCTGGAATTTTTGGGTCCAAAACGGGACGTCGGATTGTTGACGTCATCACCGGAATCCGGTCACCGGTCGCCGGAAAATCGTCTCCAGCCACCTGAACTTGCCTCCGGCTACTGAAACTGTCACAAGGCAAATATGTACTTCCTGCAACTCATCGCTCCTTCTCTATGTTCATACATTCACAAAAAACCATCTACCCAATTTATTTCTCGCGAAACGTACCCAAAAGCGTGACTTCGTAGCTCATATATCCGGCCGTCGACTCTTGCATCCGACTAACCCCCTTCATGATTCAAAGAAACATTATGATCAACACTCTCGGTTGTAAATCCGATAGCTGAACTAGTACCATCGCCGCACCACCCCGCTTTCGCGACCGCTTTATAATTTCAACTGCACAGTGCATTCACTATTTCCTAGCTCGTGCCATAACTCACCCACCGCACCAACCCATTTCCTCCTTTTGTAATTTCAACTCATTCCTCACATGTACCCATTGTGTTTGCAATTCTTAACCAAATACTAGTTACCGCAATTGCGCCTCATCCATTAGAACCAAATTAGAGGGCATTCTCCCGTCTTTTCTCGGCTTTCGCGCATTTCTTCCCCGTATTTCTAGCCATACATCTAATCTTCTCTCGCTTCCTCCATTGCTTCAAATTTCAATACACTCCAACTGATTCATTCAACCAAAGTACTTAGCATACTGTAGCCACTGCACAACACATACTTCCACTGCGAAACGGTTTAACTCCTCTAGGTGTAACTGTGACTCCATAGATTCACAGCTCAAAGCAACAACACCAACATCATCCACCAGACTCGAGCTTCCATGAACTCTCAAACTCCTCCATTCACAATCAGTCATCCACTGCCATCTCGAACAACCCCATTACTGCCAACAAAACCACAACATTGTGCCATCACTAGTTGCTCTTAAGCCCAAACTTGCATCAATAAGCTGAAATTCAGCTGCAGTGACCCACAGTCATTACCTAGCACTTTCTTGGCTCATTGCCACATCGAACCCATTAACACATCACCACTTCACTTCATTCCATTCCCTGGCGCAATTCCATCTTGTTGACCTTGCAAACATCGCCAAATGTTGCTTCTCTTTCCTGGAGATTGCACTTCTGTCGCAACAACAGTACCACTGCCTCCTCAAGCAATTTCTGTCCTTCCTCGGCTTACGATATCAGCCTACAACCACTTCCTTGTTGGCTGTTAACATAGCCAACTGCAATTTCTATGCATGTCTAGCCACAGTACAAGCCAAACAGCAATCCACCACCTGCAATGACATTACCAGCACCTGCAACAACCCCTACTCAATCTCATTTTGCTCCACGTCTGTAGTTTCTCAAACACAACACCAATCCATTCATTTATATCACTTCCTTGTACCTCCACCAGTCTTCTCTGCTAACCACCTTCAAACATCACCAGCAATACTGCATTCACCTGCGATCTGACCTTCCATTTCGGCTCAAGCTCATACCTTGCAACCTCGCAACCCCTAGCTACGCACTTCAACTCAGCCTGAAATATCTCAAAGACTAACACCGCAGCTTTCGACATTCATTTAGCCGTTGCAATCACCAATAGAACCAAGACTCCTCCCACTGTCATCCCATCGCTTCAACCTAGCCTCCTGTTCAACTCCATTGTCACACACATTATCTCATACATTCAAATTTCTCTCAAGCTAATACAAGACAAAGATTGCTCTATCATGTAGCCATTTGCCCGTACACCTTGTGATTCCGGCTCTTGATTCCAAACCACCAATCCCCGTACATCTCAAGAACCATTCCAATTCTATTACAGTTCCCACCCGAAGAATCCCCTTTATCCATTTCAAGTTCCACCACCATTTGAACAACCACATATGGTACCCCTACTCAACCAAATCCCTAACCATTGCCTTTGACCGCAACACCAAGATGCCAAGTAACTTGTATATAACGCTTCATTCTTGAGGGTCTCCATCTCCATTATTAAACACGATCTTCGATAATGGCATCAACCAATAGCTCCATTGATCACCACCATGATATGTGTCCCTCTTAACTTCCAAAATCTCTCAAAACCCATGACAAACAACCACATCAAACATGGCAAGATTTAGGTTAAACTTCAGTCAAGAGCTGCTCGTTGAGGAATTTCTACAAGCAACTGGTGTGCAAGAAACCGATAACACAGGTTTAAACTGTCGTTGATGATCTCGTGCATCATCTCCTTCCTCGTATCATTCAATTTCATACTGGCCAATCATTCAATCAAACACACTCCATTCATTTCTTATCATCAAAGAGCACCATTATCTTCTCCCTGGTCGAGTAGTCTTGAAACCCACCCGATTACACCATCACTTTGCCTCCGCCTCGTCTCATCCGTGATTCTCGTTCTTGAGTTTCAACAAAGACCACCGAAAATCACCCATTGATCGTTTTTTCTTAATCGATTTCTCAAACCAAGTGACATCATCTTCAATTATTCATGGCTCGTATTCAAAATAAAAGAGAGAAAATATCTTCTCATCAATTATGGTACAAGAGTGGACGGATAAATACACCTATAATCTTGGACAAGGGACACCCAAACTGGTTGTCCCTTAACCTTAGCTAGGCTCTCAATATCACTCACCTATGAAATAACCTTTTTGCCCTTTTTTTAACTCGACTTGTATAGTTTCTTCTTCTTTTCTTCCGCATGACTCAAGAGTACCTAATAACTCAAAAACACACGTAAAGTACATAATTTACAAGAAAAATAACAAAGAAAGCATAAACTTTAGATAGTAAATACGGTGTATTCTACACCCTATCAGTCAGCATATCATGGTGGGCATGCAATAAGCATATGATGACTGAACTAAAGAAACCATCCAAACCAAACACATAAGTAGTTTCAACAAACACATAAGTTCAAGTCATAAAATAAAATGAACATAAGTTCAAGTGACGGTAACATCTCCTCACTCAATACCACCATCTCGACCTCGACCTCCTCTTTACCTCCCCGACCGGAAATCTTTCCTTGCTCTGTAGAGGACCCCGAGTATCATCGCCCGGGAACCACCATCTTCGTAGTACCTTGTTCATCATTATGTTGGATACTTTGCCCATGTTCACCACGTTCTTGTGCTTTATTTGGCTACGTGTTTCCGGTCCTCTTACCTTCCTTAGCGGCTGAAAACATCTTCTTTGCATTGGGATTTTCACTAACGTATGCGATGTCAACAGATCGATATTGTACAAAGATCAAACACTTCCCCTTTGTTAGCCGAGCAACAAAAAGCCTTGACAAAAAGCTTCATTCGTTCCCTCTATATGAATTCAAAAAATAATTCACATTAACTGACTTATATTAACACAATTACAAAAATAAATACTCACCACTAGTTTAAGAATGGTAGTATCATCTCTAGGGCCAGCTTGAGAAGCGGGAGGTGGATGCTGCGTTGGTCCTCCCACCAGAACCGATCTATCCGTATCACCCTACCATGGGAGAAGCCTTCGTACCATTGATAGTAATCGTTGTTGCCTCGTGACCTTCATGCACATGCACCCAATATGTGATGTCTACGAGGTTAGAGTGTCTATTATTCCAATGCTTGACATCAGTTGCAGGTTCATAAACCACTTTTATGTCATCCTTGTCAGCCTCGCATTTGTTCAACTTGTGCTTGAACGGAGGTACATAGTCTTCATTGGGTGAATCTTGAATAAACCCAAGTTGACGCATGATTCTCATCAGATTGTACATTGAAAAATCGTTAGGGTGAAACAAAAGGCCATGGTAATACACGACATCTTCCATTGCGCCAACTATATCATCCTTGTACGGAGTAAAGATTACCTATTTCGCCGTGATGTTGTCAAGTTTTTGACGCATTTCTATCAACGCATCGCTTGTTCCCTATCCCCGAGAACAGGAGTACAACCAACGGGTTCCTGTTGGACTACCTTGGCTCCATTCTGGGTTGAGTTTCACATCTTCATTATCTCTGAACAATGACGGGAAATGATCATAAATCCACACCTATAACAACCAAAGTTTAAATTTTTAAAACAATCAAATAAACATAAAAATCAAAGGAAAAAACATACTAAAAGAAGACAACTTTCATCAATCCAAATACCCGATTAGAGCCAAATTCCCATTAATTTGAGAAGTTCGTTCGAGATCCCCGGAAAAGCCGACCATCTCGGATATTTTAACTATGGCAGTCCCAAGAGTACTTGTTCACATCTTCCAAGGGATCCAAAAGTCAAGAAGGTTGGCGCTGACCCTGTTACGTATGTCTGGGAAATACAATCGACTAAAGACGTACAACAAATACGTTGTACCGCCGCAGATAACGACATTCCATATCGAGAGAGACCTTCATCTTTTCCTTTTGTCTGCCAACAAACATCTTCCTAATCTCCACAAGTTTGAACTCTTTCTTCGGGTACTTAGTTCCCGTCCAAAGCCCATCGGTCTTTTCTTTATCCCAGCCAAACAAGTTCTTGGTCCATGTATAAATTTCATCCCAACTAGGCCTTCTCTGAACTTGTCACTTTGGTTGATTTACCTTCGACTCCATAGTTAATATCCATTCGCATCATCAGAGTCAATGCCATCTCGCCAAAAGGAAGTTGGAATGTGTCGACTTCAGCGTAGTACCTTTCACAGAAACTAGATACTGCAACCTTGTCATACGTAATCACAAAGTTCACACCAAGCATGGACAAACCGGAGTTTTCAACATATTCTCTAACTCTTGCACATTCACCTTTTAGCGGCCACAAATCCATTTTCTTAAAAGAAGATTGGTGCCTGAAAAGACGTGCGACATTCTTATGATCCTACAAAACATAAACAAATAAATATTAAAAAAATATTAGAAAGTTAATATCAACCAACTAATCAAATAGCAAGAAAAGTTGGGATTCTTACGATTGTCTCATAGATGGTATGAGCCCACGATCGAGAATATCCAATAGAACTTTGCCCCCATCTCTAGGTTTACCACTCTCTCAAGAGGACAACATCAAATGAGTAATGGGAACGTGTCTCACGATGGGTGCAATATCGGTTCCATCCTTATTAACCCTCTTTACCGGCTTCGTTTTTGCATTCTGTTCCTCATGTTCTACATCTTGTTTACCATCATCCTTACCAGCAGCATCATCCCCTTCCTCCTCATCATCACCACCATTACCATCATCCAATCATCATTACCATTATTGTCATCATCCTTATCACTCTCTTCTTCCTCTTTCTTCTTCCTCACCCTCGTCACGGGAGGATATTCTTGTATCTCACCTTCTTGTATCTCTTCTTTTCACCACTACTTTTACGGAAATACCGTGAAAGTCTTACGATGAATCCGACAACTCATTACCTTTGTCTCTTGGTTCGTTGATATAAAAAATGATACCTCCTGGCTTTTTACCGCGTAATGGACCGGCAAGTAAGTATTTATCGTGGCGGGGAGCTTTGGAAGCAGGAGTTATCGTCATTGGAACCTTGTCTTTGGTTTTCTTGGTACTATATTCAAAACAAAAAAAACCCAATAAGACATCAACTTTATGGTTATCAGTTCAAGAGTCGTCACTCAAATAATTTACAAAACAAACGACCCTTGTATATCATGTGATTGACTCAAAGTTATATGATGGCGACCACCACAAATAACAAAGGGTCGTCAAAAAGGCAATAACGATCCTACGATTTGGGTTGACGACTCTAGGGCATATAGCTAAGTGACGACTCTATGGGACCCGAGATGACGGACACTATCATTTTTGGAAGGAAGGTTGTTCGAGTTCCATCTAGAGTCGTTAAGAAATAAAAAAAGGGTTTAAAAGAGAGTCGTCATCTTCAACCTAAAACATTAACGACTATATTCTAGGGCAAAAAAATTGTAGAAGGAGCGGGAATTAGGGTCATCATCTTCAACCTTTTACACTAACGATTTTTCATATAATACGCATGCAAATGAAAAGTCGTTAGGGGTTTCTATTTCGATAGTAATGACCCTTTAACTGAAACCGTTAATTTTCAGTTACCAAACTCATTTTCACAATCAAAACACAACAAAAAATCGGATATAAGGTGGGTTTAAGTTCACATGCCTTCTAATTGGAGCCATTTTTCCCTTAGGTTTTGTTTTTTTGGGTTTGGGAGTTCTTCTCTCAACGACCTTGCCTTTGACGGTGTCAACGAGATTAGGGATTTGAAGTGCTTTTCGAGCGGTCTGCTTTGTGCAAGCCATGTTTGTAGAAGAAGTTACACGATGAATCGGTTGAAGAAAAAAAATTCTCGGTGGTGGAGAAGATAAAGGAAAGGAGGGGAAGATGAAAAGAAAAAAGATAATACTGATTTTCTCTTTTGGTTTAGGATTAGGTATATAGATTGAGGACCAAATTATAGTTTCTAATTAGAGTAAACTGATTTTTAAGATTTGTGTTTAGTAAAGGGTAAAATAGTCTTTTCAATATCGGTTTAATACGCCACTCATAAAATTGGGGTGCAAATAAAAAGTTATGGCCCCTAACTAAAAGTTCTGGCCCAATCAAACTAGGTTTAAAATCAGTCCCATATTTTGAGTTTGAGTCCCATTAGCGTGTGGGTCCTAACATTGTGCCACGTTGAGTTTATGTCCTGGTGGAGCCCGGTCAAATGGTTGACCTAACGGTAGACTCATTGACCATTTATAATTTTCGGAAAATATTGACCGTTTATCTATACAGTATTACTATTTTACTTTAACTAACTATTGCTTCAATCTTTATTAACTGTCCTAACAGATAAAGTCAAAATATTAAAGAATTGTATGAAATAACTAATCCTTGACTAATCCTATTTAATATTATATTATTTGTAAATTCAAAATTAACATATTAAAAAATATAAAAGGGGCAATAGTATTATTTTAGGAAATGCTTTAAGAAACTAAAAACCATGATATATTATGGAATCCATATGAATCGGTATATTTTTGTAGTAGAATAATAGGGAAAGAGAAAGAGGCAGAGAAAAAAAAAGGATTCTATATTGATAAGAGTTCTGTTGGTTACATGATAATATATATACTGAGAGGGGAAACCAAAAGACATCTGTTTTTGGACCGCACATCTATGGACATGGGCCCTAAAAGGCTATAACACTCCCCCTTGTGCGGCATATAGTGCCTTAAATGTAGTTCTTCAAATGTCGTTCTCGCCTTGATGACTTGTGACGAAATCAATTTCCTTACTAAAACTTTGACAAGGAAAAACCTAGTGGGATAAAACCTTGGTACAACTCTTCACATGTAGTACTTCACATGTTATCTCGTACTTTACATGTAGTTCATCACATGCAATACGATTTTCATAGATCGATGAGTCTAAGTTAATTGCCTCATTAAAACTTTGTCAGGAAAACCCAAAGGGACAAAACCTGAACTAAGGAAAGTACAATATTAAGAAAACTTGGAACATAGTTGGACTCGAATATGTTGCCTCATTAAAAAACCTTGACAAAGAAAACCCAGTGGGATAAAATATTGACGACGTGACAGATGTAAGTAAAGGTGATCTGTTGCAGATGATCACTTTGCTCCGGTTAAGTTGACTAGTTGCTTAACAACTCTTAAGGAAGAAAATCCTCGTGGGAAATAAAATAACCTTAGCTGGGAAATTACATTCTCGGTGTTTGTTGTTGTCTCATTAAAAACCTTGCCGAGTAACAAAAACCTGTGGGAAAAAACAACCTCGGTGAAGGAAAATAGTTCAACACACCATTAGATGCTCCCCCTGATGTCAGACAATTTTCATTACTCTAATGCAGTCAAAAGTAGTTTATACATTACTTTGTTGACTTGAATGTTTATAAGACCATGTTGTTGATTTTGGAAGTTACGTTGCTTACCAGAATATCATGTTTCATTTCTTTGATTCAGATATTTTCAGTAATATCAACGCGATATTTATGTCTTCAACGTTAAACATACTTGATGTTTTTAGTATTGTCTCGCTAAAAACCTTATCGAGTAACAAAACCCTTTGGGAAAAACTATTCTCGATCGAAGGGAAAAAGAGTACAACACAACTTCAATTTTGAAGTAATATATGTCGACATCATATCCTTGGATCCTCCCCCTGATGTCAGCATCTACCCATGATTACTTTCAGAGTTGTTCCAGACAGTTCCTTTAGTCATGTAATTTTCGAACTGAATATCGGTAATGACTTAGAAAATAGTCTACCATACCCCCCTGATTACTTTCGTTGGAGAAGAGATTATTGTTCTTTCATAATCAATAACCTTTGGATTGCACTTTCGTTATCATTCCTTTTTATGTTTTTGCAGGGATAATACAAATTTATGTTAATGGCTACTATTAAGTACATGATTAAATTCAATATACCATTCCGATGATATTGCGTTGGCGCTGAGCTATATCTAGCTAAAAAGTTCACTGAGGATGTAACATTTGGTCGAGTATATTATGCTAAGTACAATAATGCGTCTATTATACTTAGATAAGGAAGGTTCATCTCCCGACACAACTTCGTCATATTCCTTTAGACGAATTGGTCATTTATGTACATTTGAAACTCGACTAATCATGGTAGTGCTAACAGGATGCATTTCCTTGTTAAATTGCCTGAAAATGGACATATGCAAACTGGTAGAATAATATACCACAAGCTCGGTCATCTAGTTTATAAAATAGATAAGATCGAGATTTCCAGGGATTTTCATCTCAAATTCAGATTTTAAATAGCTTGTAAGATCTCTTATTCCATTAAGAGTACTTATCATGTCCATACAGTGGACATAGATAGTTATAATTCTGAATCAGGAACTTATTTAATACGCATGGCATAAAACCGTACTTGTTTATACTTTCCCAATCAAATAGTCACTTAGATACGTTATCTTCCCACTTTCTGATACAAGTCGTAACACAACTACTCTTCCAGAATCAACTATTTTGGTCTCATCACTTTCCTTGCTTCCCTCCCCAAAACCAACCCGTTCTCCTCCACTTTGTGACCGAAGCAAGTTTGGAGCGGCTATTTCTTGGTTTAGGACGGACTTGTACGGATTGATCCCTCGAATCTAAAGTACTCCCTTGCATTACATTGTTTAGGTTTTAAATTCGTTTCTCACCCACACACCCGAAATCAGCAGAAACCATTTTCACCCACAACCAACTTTATAAAAAAATTTGTCTCCCACAGAAAAGTCTATTCTAATAGATAAACCTGTCTCCCACATAAATACCTACAAAGTTTTTGTTCCGTCTTTTGATAAATCAAGGCGAACAGGAACCAATTGATAATCCGGTCTTATATTCCCGAAAAACATCCTAGAAATATCAATCACCTAACATTAACTTAACTATATGGTAGTAGAACAAGTTATTGTGTTATCACAAAGAATGAGACGAAGAGCTTTGTGATTACTTTTTATATCTTGCCTATCGGAGATAAATATCGAGCCAATATTAGAGAAGATAGTACTCAATACGATAGAACAAGTAAGATCGGAGACACCAATTGCTACTGGAGAAAATAGTTGGGTCTAGCTTGAAATCCCAATGAAGTCTTCAAGTAGTTAACCTATAATGGTTTTAGGAAAACCTAGGTTAAAGGAGAATCTTTTTTTTTTGCTCAATTAATTCCATTTTATTACACGATAAGGAAAAATTACAACTCAAAAGTCATTATTTACAAACAAAGGGAAGAAAAACTGAAATAAAACCAAAACTGAAAATAGGCCCATTAGCCCATAAAGTCAACAAAATCTGTAATAAATTCGAGCAAGCGATTTCATTGAAGTGAGAAAACTATGTCTTGTCGTGAACATCTGACAAACCCCCCTCTCCAGTCCTGCACCTTTCTTTGCAGTGATATTTATTTCTTTCAGATTATGCACAAATTAAATCCTCCATAGCAGCTCTTTTATTCTACACCATCTCGCCTGAATGATCCAAGGCATCTTCCCAGATGTATAAGCTTTTATTGTTGCATTAGAATCAGATTGAATACAAAGATTAAACTTGTTGTTCTTCAAAGCCCACTCTGCAGCTCCTATAATAACCATTATTTCTACAATGAAGTTGGTTAAAGGATAATCGACTCTAGCCGCAACTAGTATCACACGGGAGTGTGGGGATTAGGTTTTCCAGTTACTAAAGTTCTCCCTTATATAGTCTTCAAATCAGGGTTTGATAGCTTTAAAACAAAGCAATCAATATTCACCGTTAGATGAAAACTTGATTTAAGATTCATGTTAAGTTTGCTTAAAACCAAAGCAATATCTCTCCACCGTTAGATGGTCTTAGCTTGTTACACACAAATGAAATATACCTTCATTTAGATATGGGTAACTGTACCCAAACGTGTATATTGAGTTGGCTCAACAATAGTTAACTGAAGTTAGACATATGAACACCTTTGTACTCACCACATTCATCTAACACTTCTAGATCAAATGATAATCAAATGAATCTGATTGTGTTACTCATAGATTTGTTCAATTGTTTATATTCTCATAGAAGTATACAAGACACAATTGAAGCCAAATCGGATTTGATTCAAAAGAATCAATTGATGAACATTTAGTCACGGTTTGCAAAGATTGCATTCCTTAATATATAAATGTATTTTTTCATGAGTATGAAATCATACTTAACCGATTTTAGAACTTAACCAACTAAGTTTGCAAACGGGTATGCAAACTTAAGTTCCGGACTTTGGTCTTGTCCGACAGGTTCGTGAACGAATGCGCTATCTTGTCGTCTGGACTTAACTTGGGTAAAACCATTCGCAAACAGGTATGCAAACTTGGTTCCCTGATTTTTGATAATTAAAACCGTTCAGATCCGGTATGCAAACTTGGTTCTTGACACGAATCATACCACAGCAGGTTGCATACTTGTATGCATATTGTGCTATATCCAGGACAATGGTTAATTGTTCTAAACTCCCATTTCAATCATTGAAACATCCTTAGAAGACGACAATATTTGTCTCCACAAACTATTAGCTTATAAGTAATTTTCAAGTGATCGAATGATTAATACGAAATATTCAGTCGACATCAAATGACTGTCTCACACAAATCATGTAAGATGTTTCAAGGCAACTTTCACATGATCATATTTTGACTCATTATTTAGTTTACAACAAATAAATTGTTTTCAACTAAACTCATCAGGAATAATGATGATCGTAGCTAAAGTAAAAAGCTTTCCAACACATATTTCGAGAAAGATATAAGCGAGTTAAACTCATCTCGAAATATCGAATGTGTATAATGTAAAAGTATATATAGCTATACGACTTAGTCTCATTGGGAGATAGAATAGAATAGACTTATGAGTGATAGATAAGTTTTAGTCTCCACATTCCTTTTGTTGATGAAGTTTCTCCAAGCTGCCCTTAGTAGATCTTCGTCTTCAATCGATGAACGCCATGAAGTCTAAATCTCAACTACACATTCTATCCTAATCCGAGACATAGCTATAAGTAGACTAGAAAGCAAGACTTATAGTTTTGATCACCTAAACTTGACAAACAAGCTTAAGATAACAACGCTTGTGAGTTCGACTGAGCAGTGCTCTAACACCTTGGATGATCTTTCCACTGAACTAACCATTTAGTGCCTACATGATTTCCTCTCTTGAACATTTTACGTTCCAAAATTTTATCTGGTTCCCACTTATCATAATCTACTGTGATTGGCAAATTTGCATCTACAATAAATTAAGAACCAAGTTTCGGTTTGTTGTGAAACATGAAACACTGGGATGAATACGACTTATAGTAGGTAAGTCCAACTTATAAGCCACGGTACCAATCTTTTTAAGGACACTAAAAGGTCCATAAAGTTTAGGAGAAAGCTTATAATAAGATTGAGTGGCAACTGTGTTTTGTCTAAATGGATGTAGTTGAAGAAAAACCAAATCATTGGACCCAAAATCTTGCTCGATGCGATTGGTATCAAAGATAATTCTTCATTCTTAATTGAGAAGCTTGTAAATGTGACTTCAAAAGCTTCAAAATATGATCTCTTGCTCGCAAAATAGAATCAACAACATTCACAGATGTAAAACCTAGTAAGTAAGATGAAATTGTTGGTGGTGAACGACTATAAACTGCTTGTTATGGAATCATTTGAATTGCAGAATGAAAACTTGTGTTATACCACCATTCTTCCCACGGTAACCATCTTGACCAATCACTAGGTTTTGTTCCAAGAAATCTTAAATAACATTCCATAGTTCGATTAGTAACTTCATGTGTCCATCTCGATTGTGGATGATATGTAACTACGACATAAATTTTGGTATTCTAAAGAAAATATGCCTCCCAAAAATTGCTCATGAATATGGGATCACAATCACCGACAATACTTCTGGCATGCCATGTAAACGAACAATATCACGACAAAATCTCAAAAAAATAAGAAATGTAGAATAAGGATGTGTGAGGGGAATAAAATGTGCATATTTAGAAATCCATTGAAATGTCAACGAAATATCAACAGGTATTGGTAGAGGACTCAACAATCCTGGGGGAGCTACTGCTTCAGATTTGTTACGTTGGCAAATGTCACAATGAGAGATAAAAGTTTTAAATCTTTTTTTCATACCTTTCCAATAAGAAATTTGTTGTATACACTTGTAGGTACGTAAAAATTCAGAATGCCCACCAACAGGATTGGAATGAAACTCTTCTAGTAGGTTACTGCACCAAGTAGAAGATGATGGTAATACTATTATAACTTTGTAACACAATACTCTATTCTCATATGAAAAATGTAGCTTACAAGAAGCATTGTCACGTAATTGTTGAATTAGAACACTCAATTCGGTGTCATCCTGACACTCTTTAATAATGACAGTAAGACCAGAAAAAATTGGCGTAGAAAGGAGAAAAAGAGAGCCGTGAATACGTGATAGGGCATCAGCTGCAACATTCTCTTTTCCTTGAAGATAAATTATCTCATAATCATATCCCAATAATTTGGATAACCACTTATGTTACTCCATAGAAGATAATTTTGGATCCAAAAAGTACTTTGGCTTCTATGATCTCTGTGATAGTTTTGGAAATGCCCAAGTAACATATAGAGCCATTTTTTGAACCAGAGAAAAAATATCAAGCATTTGTTTATCATAGATAGAGAGATTTAAATTTTTACCGGATAATCATGTAATATCAAATTGGTCTATTTGATTGAATCAGAACAACACTTAACCCATTCCCTGTATGCATCACAACAATAAAATTCTTTTGAAATATGGAAGTATTAAAATTGGTGTTGAAGTTAAAGCTATTGGAGTTGTTGGAAAGCGGTAGTGGCTTTGTCATTCCAAACAAAAGCATATTTCTTGAGTAACTGAGTTAATGGTGCACTGGTTTTTCCAAAATATTTAACGAACTTTCTATAATAGCCAGCTAAACCCAAAAAACCTCGTAGTGCCTTAACTGTGGTAGGAATTGACCATGACAAAATGCATTGTATTTTGTCAATATCCACTGAAACTCCTTCAGAAGAAATTACATGTCCCAGATAGCCAATAGAACTTTGATCAAATGCACACTTTGAGTCTTTAACAAACAACTTATTAGTTCGTATAATATCAAAACACTAAGGATAAGTGATTGATATGATCAGCAAGACTCTTACTGTAAATTAAAATATCATCAAATAAAACAAGAACGAACCTGCGTAAATAAGGCCTGAAAATATGATGCATGAATCTCTGTAAAGTGGCAGGAGCGTTTGAAATACCAAAAGGAATGACAAGAAATTCGTAGTGACCACCATGAGTTCGAAATGTTGTCTTTGGAATGTCAGGTTCATGTACTCTAAGTCGGTGATAACCAAAACGAAAATCCAGTTTATAGAAAATGGTGGCACCATGCAGCTCATCCAATAATTCATCCACAATCGGTATATGAAATCTATCTTTGATAGTCAGTTTATTTAAGGATCGATAATCCACACACATTCTCCAGGAACCATCTTTACGATCCATTAAAATGGGAGAAGAATAAGGATTAGAGCTTCTAAAACTGACTTGTTGTAATTCATATGCAATTTTTTCTCTATCTCATCCTTCCCGAAAAATGTGGATAACGAGTATGGTCTCACATTAACCGATGTTAATCCAGAAATAATGGAATATGATGATCATGCAAACGTTCCGGTGGAAGAATATTGGGAATATTGAAAATATCTTCATACTCAGACAATAATTTTTGAATCATAGGCGGCACAACTGAAGTAGTATTAATAGAAGTGTTTAATGATGATAGTTGAAGAAGAAAACCATAAGTTTCTCTGCATAGTAAACATTGCATGGGAGAAACATCCATAATCATGACAGAAAAAAAATTATTTCCACGTAAGATGATATCCTCTTCATTAATTTTGAACTGCATTGTCAATTTGGTAAAATCCCAAGATATTTGTCCCAGAGTACGCAACCATTGAACACCCAACACTGCATCACAACCGCTGATGTCTAAAAGATGAAAATCAACCAGAAAAATATATTCCCTCTGTTCCATTTTAGATGATGTTTTAGGGTTGTTTTTTTGTTCCACAATACTTGAAAGTTTTCATATTTTTCCACGAAACTACCAATAACACCCTTACTTTTTGTTTTGGAACTATAAGTTTATTTTTAAATGCACTAATAACAATTAATGTTTGAAGATTTTTCTTAAGGGTATAAATGGAAAATCTTCATATCTCTCTCCATTTCTTAATCTGCGTGAAAACTCCAAGAACATCATCTAAATTGGAACTCTGAGGAGTAATTGTGTAACTTAACTGCACATTTAGATAAGAACCATGAGTATATAATTGACCTTCATCACCTACTGTGACACATAAGGAAGAATGTGATTTAAATTTATAGCCACATTGCTTTGCAATTGTTGGATGAAGGAAATTGATGTAGCTCCATAATCCACTAGAATTGTAAGCGGTTTAGCCTTGATATAGCCGTGAATTCTCATTGTATTGGGAAAAGTAGAACCCATTAAAGAGTGCAAAGAAATTTAAAGTTCTTGTTCGTGCTGCAAGTCAGTAGTATCATGAGGCATATGTTGAATATCTTTATCAAAATGCTGAGCATCACTGTCATTAATATTTGGGGCCATATATATAATCAATAATCTGGGTTTTACACATAAATGGCCAGGATTATAATAATCATCATAATTGAAACAAAGACATTGTCTTTCTTTTCCTTTTGTTCTTCCTGTGATAATCTCTCAGGGCCTGGAGGTAATATGCTTTTTCTAGGTTATGAATTTTGTAGCTCTTGCTGTCTCGAATCGAGTTGTACAAAAAGGTTTTGCAATAGAAGAAGTCTGCAAGAATAGTATCTTCTTGTTGTATAGCTTTTTTGAAAGCCTCGACAAAGACTTTGGTTCAAACAAACTCACACCGGTGCTAATATCAACTCTTGCGTAAAGAATAAATAAATCAATGAAGTTGAGTTGGAAGATCATGCACAAAATTTAAAAATTTCTCAAACTCAGAAATTAGTTCTCGAACAGTACCTGTTTGAGTCAATTTGGTTAAAGCAATGTGAGTATTGATAAACTTATGATCTGCAAATCGATTACGAAGCAAAGTACAAAATTCCTCCCAAGTAGGTATAGTAAGATACTTCTTAGTCCATTGATACTAAGAATTGGCATCACCTTTAAGATACCAAAGAGATCTTTAAGATGAGCGGATCTACCTGTATCTTAAAAGTCGAGTAATCCATGTAAGTTGAAATATTGGTCGACCAAAATCCAACCTTCGATCGACACCTTCAAACGTTGGAAATTTGAGGTGATGGAACCTGTACGGATAGTTGGAGTATTTTTAGCACCACCATTACCATTATTATTATTTTGGAGATTTCCATGTCTTCCCATACCAAGAGCATCAGTAATAGCTTCTTTCATAGCAGTTGCAAAGTTGTATACAAGGATGTTGTCAAGGGTGTTATTAAAGATGTTGTCAACGCCGATGTTAAGGCGGTTATGTATTCTTTACTTATTATCTCGGCAACCTTTCTGAACTTCAAATTTTCTCAATCTCTTACAACGTTGTTTGAGTTAGACCGTTGACTAATTCTTTGATTTCGCTTTCAAACCTTTAATCTCATTAGTTAACTCAACAATCGTCATGATAGAAGAAAAAACTGATGAAATTTGTGAATAGAACAAACCTACTCGCACGTATGTTATGGTTTCTAAACCAAAACAACTTTTAAAGAACATAAAAACTATATAAACCCTAAGATATAATCTTTGTTATTGGGATTAGCCACCTCTCATTGTAACAATAATAGAACCAGTTTTGTATTAATTGAAGTATCTTTAACATGCACTGGGAAAGTATTTATAACTAAGCAAACTTTACTAACAAGAAAATAACTTAACGTGTCTAATGCTTTAAAGAAATCTAACTAAAATGGGAAACTAGTCAATAAACTAAGCATGAATAAATAAGGAAACTAGTGAACCGAGGAGTTGGCATCGCAACAAAAGTAGTCACCCTCAATTTTCAACAAAATTCCCTTAAACTATATTTGATTAAATTATAAACGTCATAAGTGATAGAAAAACCTACCTGGTAGCAGCGCAAGACGCCTTCATTTCCTATTAAAGAAAACAATACACCTAACTTGTTCTCTCTTCTATTTTTCTCCTTCCAAAGTTAGGGTAGCCATATTTCTCTTCGCCTCTTCTCGATTTTGTAAAAGTGAAAACCCTAGCTTAATTTTGTGTAAGTTAAGGTAAAATCCCTAATTATAATTGGTGTCCACTTAAAAGGTGTGGCTTTAGCATAAAATCCCACTAAGAAACCTATGAAGCCCATAAGAAAAATACACAATTCATTTGGACCCTAAAATAATAGTAGGGATAAACTATTGTCAAACCCGTTTCTTAGTTTTTCTTCACTTAAAAGTCCACGTGCGGAAAACATCATGCGCGCCCCCATTTTTTGAGGAAAAATTTCGCTCGCACCCATAGTTTTTTTTTTAAAAAATTATGTTTTCATTCATAGAAAAGTCCCATGGCATCTAAATATGTTTTTGTGTTCATAATTTGATCAAACTGAGATTAAACTTCTAGCCGAATACAATCAAATAAACAAATTGACAGTTCAAAGTTCATTGAATCATCCATTATATCGTTTCGATATTAAGAAATTAATCAAACAAAAAAAAAAACAGAGAAAAAGCATGAAGAACAGGGCACATTTGAACAAACTTTTAATCAAATTTTTTCAATTAACATCAACTTGTCCGAGTAACCCATTCACTAATTTTATCTACCATATAGTCTAAAAGTTTCTGGGTATTTGATTCTGGAATAACATCGATTAATCAATCAGCCAAGAATAAAAAACAGAGCTTTTCTTTCGCTAGCACGTCCGTTGAATTGACGAGTTTAATGGAAGAAAATAAATGTTTAATTTAATCCATGGGAAGTGCTAAAAGAAGATGGAAAAAAAAAGATTTGTGGAGTCAAGGTGTTATCGGTTTCATCTACACATCAATGGAGGAAGAGGTAAACTGCCGCAACATAAGAGAAGAAATGTTGGTTGTTTTACCTGGCATTTTTAGGGGCCACTCAAAAGGAATTAGGGGCCAACAATTTATACCCATCCAAGAGCACTAGTTAAGGGATAACCTATAGGACTTTGAAGCTACCTATATGCCCTTCTAGAAAAAATAAAAATAAAAACCAAATCTGATATCAACTCAAGCATTTCAACTCTTCTTCTTCTCCTCTTCTCACTCATTCCCGATTGTGGAAGAAAATTTTTTTTCCCTCGTTCTTCAATTCATCGTCGTCGTCGTGAATCGCCAATCAAAATATCGTTGATTCTTTTATAAAACGATGGGTAGAACTAATGAACCCCAAAGAGCTCGAACTAAAAATGTTGCTCGCGGTATCGATCCAAATATTGGAATTGGAGCAAGAAATAAATTCTTGAAAATGACGGCTCCCGATGAAGCGTGAAGATGCGTGCGATTTAATTGGTGGTGGCGAATCGATGATCGTGCCTCAAGGCAACCAAATGGCTTTTGATTAAGTAAGATTCATCATTTTTGGTTTGTATTAAACTACAATTGACGAAACCAGATCAGAAAATTCTAGGGTTTTGATTATTAACTTAGATAAAATTAAGCATGCTAATTTACTCTCGAATGTGGTCGTTTTCTTCAATCCTCAAGAACATCAACAATATTCGGAAGATGTATTTATAGTTTAACTTCCAAATATGGTTGGCCATATCTTCCTGTGTACAAAATGGATATAATCGGTAGGTTAAAAAAAATGACTTCCGAATATGTTGATGCAGAGACACAGTAATCGGAAAGCCACACTCTCTGGGAACCTGTATATTTTGAAAAATTCTCATAATTTTAGTTTAAACCAAAATCCCATTTTGAGGCATTATATATTCGGAAGAGAATATGTAAGCCTTATACTTAGATTATGTGATTTGAAAATGAAATAGGTTTTGGAGCCATATTGCATTCGGTAAAGAATATTGTGTGATTTGATTATATAGGTGAAAAACACAGAGTTTCTGAACCCGGTGAAGTGAATATTCGGTGAAAAAACATTTGATTATCCTACAGATGTGAAGTGTTGAGAGACAATGTTTCCTCTTACTTTGAATATATGCATTCGGATATTGTTATGTATATTCTTGGTGTATAGTTTGTAAGCGTTGTTCCTTATTTGTTGTTTGGCAAAGTCAAGTCAAAGTTAGGCTGAAGGGAGAAGGGCTAGTGTAGGAAGAAAGAGTGCTAAGGTCGGTGAACCAGTTAAGTGTGGAACCAAGTGTCAACAATCTCAACAGGTGAGAACACCCCACAAGTAAACCAAGTGCTCATCACCATAAATTAACAATGATCCAGCAGAGAAGGACAACATGTCCAAGAAGAACCAGTGGTAAACAAGAGAAGGTAAAAAGAAATCAAAAGCCACACCTTGTCCAAATAGGATATTGGAGGAACCTGGGATGGAGGAACATTTTTTTGATAAAGACTCCAAGAAATATACCGGTAATAATTTCTTTTATTAATTTCATGTGTTTTCTAATTTGTATTAAGGGTTTTGTATTTACTTTAAACATTTGTCGTGTGTTTAATAGTATATAATGCTTCCACCCGCACCAACAAAAATGCTTGATTGACCTTTATCCGGTGAATGTGAAAGGTTCAAGAAAATTATAGCCAACTCGAGGTTAGCTACTTGCTGCCAGAAATCAATATTGGAACATGATCGTGTGTATATATGGCGTTCGTGGAGAGAATGTATCCTGAGACCGACACCTTCCATATGCCATTGGGAGATGATTACCGGATGATGTTGTGCATATTCTTAAACTCCCGACCAAGGCAGCAACTGTGAAGTTTAACTACACAAAGCGATTAAGTTGGGCACAACTTTATGCTCTAACTAAAAGTGCTTAGGTTGGGATGAAGAGACATCAAGGTAAGAGTTCATGAGGCATCCAAGTTACTGAGAACTAGACAAATCAATATTGCCATTTTGATGAATATGTTACGAGGCACCTTGGATAAAGAAAAAAAAGAACGTTAAATGATGAGCAAGTGAACCATGTGGCTCGCCATATCTCCTTTGTGTATTGGGATGTGTCATTTTCCCCAATACTACTGCGGCAAGGATTGACGCCAACCTTCTACAACTTGGATCCTCTCCATGAAGTCGGTGACTACCTCTTGGGGCACGACATGCCATGCATTCTTGATGGAAGAGTTGAGAAAGGCGTCGAGGCGAGGAACTAGCCAAGGGTTCGGGAACGTGGGCTCTATTGCGGGTTTTTGTAGCTCTGTTAGTCCATCTCATAGTTATTCGGTAGACAATACATATGATGCATATTCGAACTCCAAATGATGCATATTCGGTAGGATTTACATATGATTTTCTTCAGATCCGAGTAAGCAATACTTCAATTTTCTTTCGATTGTTAGAGAATCCAGACTTAGTGTTGAACACTTGCTACTCGGTTATATAGGCTCAAAATTACATTTAAGCTGAACTCAAATGATGCATATTTGGTTGGAATTACATATGTTTGTCTTAGAATATTGTTTATTCGAAACACCATATCGCTAATTTTCTTTCGATCGTTAAGAATCTTAACTTAATGTTGAACCCTTACTACCGATATATAGGCTCAAAATCTAGAGTTTACCGAACTCCAAATGATGCATATTGATAAGAATTAAATATCGACCATCATCCGAATAGTATATTCGGATAACTCAAACTTAGATTTTTATGTCCCGATTACTTTTGTGTATTATTACTTCCTATTGTCTATATTGATTGTCTAATACTTGGTTATACTAGAGCATGGATATATGACCACTTCCCTATCCGCAAGTTGGCAGACAAAATCTGGGCGGCGAAAAGGTACTCCTGAAGACAAAGTATATCTTCGAAGACAGCCGTTCGCAGGTCAAGAGAGTGAGTTGATTCGCATGAGGAGATTTGGACCAAATGAAGGCCTCGAAGTATGCTTTGATCCATACAAGAAAGACCGAGCTAGTAGACATATAAATGGTCAGTGGTGACTTGTCCCTTTATTTTGGACCATTGTGGCATCCCATAGGATATGTGATGTACAACGCCTCAAGGGTGATGCGACATCGCGGTATGTACAACATCAACCAATGGATCACTCGGGGATTTCTACAAGTTGGATTTGAAAATCGTGCTTCTAGTGGTGAAAATCTCACGATAGTTCACTCAAGGCCCACCTACCTTATTGATAACTGGGATAAGAGGACAAGTTTCATTATCAACCCTAGTAGATATCGTAACCCAGAGGCGATGAAAATTATTCAGGGCTATATGAGTTGGTATCCGCATCCTTTGGTTATCCAGTGAATTCAAATCAAAGACTACTTCGGCGCTCCACTTATGATTGTATAATCAATACAAACCAAGTGATTATGATAGGCTAGTGCGCATTGTTATGTTCTTTTCGTTTTATATTATGGCTATAAATCTTAGGTAATAACCGTTTGATGTTATGTCATGTATAAAAACAGAGTGAATAGGTTCAAGCGTGTTTCCAACATGTTAAGCCGCGTGCATGAGTAGTGGAGAGCCCGTGCCGAGTTGAGAGGATAAAAGAGGCTAGAGACCTAGCTAGTTGATAATATGGATAATAAAGATTATGTATCTCAGCTTTGGGTAGAACGGCACGAAGAAGCATCCTCCCAAGAAAGTAACATCAAAGACGGGTAAAGAACTGGAAACCGCGGCGAAGGTGCTCAAGTGCTGAGTGCCTCAGGCTTCGTGATCGTCTGAGGTCTTGGGCTGATCACGGTCATCAAGTCAAAGAGACGAAATAAACAATGGGTTTCCATAGTTTGATAGTTATAAGTCTTATGAGTTTTATAGTTTGTGTTGGATTATGTCGTTTTTAAGGTTTGGATCGGATTACGTTTATGGTTTGTGAATGGTTAGTTTTACGGATTATGAATGGTTTGTAAACGTTGACAATAATTTGCAAACCTTTGGAATGATTTGTCATTCCTGGTTGCATAACGAGTGGTCATGTTAACTACTATATCTTCTGATTATGACAAGTCCAAGATTTGAAGAATTTCAGTTTTTTCTAAAATCTGATTTTTGAGCCACTTTATATTCGGAAGGCATAAACCTGAGATTACTATCGAATATGTTAGTTACGCATTCAAAATTCCAAGGCTTATGGTCGTTCCAAAATGCGAAAACCTAAGGATTTTGGAAGGTTTGGATTTTTGGAGCCACTCTATATTCGGGAGGTCAAGGTTAACTACTATATCTTCCGATTATGACGAGTCCAAGATTTGAAGAATTTCGAGTTTTTTTCTAAAATCTGATTTTTGAGCCACTCTATATCTCGGAAGGCATAAAATCGAGATTACTACCGAATATGTTAGTTACGCATTTTGAAATTCCAAGGCTTATGAGTCGTTCCAAAATGCGAAACCTAAGGATTTTGGAAGGTTTGGATTTTTAAGCCACTCTAAATTCGGAGGTCATGTTAAACTACTATATCTTCCGGATTATGACAAATCCAAGATTTGAAGAATTTCAGCTTTTTTCTAAAATCTAATTTTTGAAGGCGTAAACTGAGATTACTACCAATATGTTAGTTACGCATTTCGAAATTCCAAGGCTTATGGTCGCTCCAAAAGTGCGAAAACCTAAGGATTTTGGAAGGTTTGGATTTTTGAGCCACTCTATATTCGGAGGTCATGTTAACTACTATATCTTCCGATTATGACAAGTCCAAGATTTGAAGAATTTCAGTTTTTCCTAAAATCTGATTTTTGAGCCACTTTATATTCAGAGGTTTGGTTAACTAATATTGCTTCCGATTATTGCAAGTCTCATAATCGGCATTTAACTATTAACACTAAACCTCCGATTATAGAATATTTAATGTGCTGATGAGTCATGTGTCATGCATACACTCATGTTACATCCTCGCCTCACCTGACTAGTTTTTCAAAAAAAAAAATGAGCCGTTAGAACTCTAATATATGTAAGGAGGGTATCCTCTTCCCCTATATGCAACACAAATACATTTTAACTCTCTCCAATATCAAAGAAATCATCTTCAACTTAATGGCCCAACCATTCAGTTAATCCTACGAGTTCACGATGGAAGAAGATTTATCTTTATGTAGGCGCTATGTTCAATTCTATCGTGAGGCGAGGAGAAGAACGTACGCAAGGAGGTGTAATGAGATGAGTTATTTGGGGAGAATTCACGAGAATTCTCATGGCACGACAACCGGTAACCCAAATAACCGTCACTCTACTGATCTTTTTTGCCGAGTTGGTCTCAATAAACGGTTACACGCCGAAGAATTCGCCCCATTTAACTTATCTTGTGAATCAATATCGATTGAGGGGTGAAACGAATGATGAGGTTATAACACGATCGTCTGGGGAATGGCGGAGATGGAAAAGATCATCATTCCGTCACGAAGCTCATTTCAGTAACTCCTTAAGGCGATGAACATATTTAATCCGCTTAGGCTCGGCCCAAGACGCCCACGGCGCTAATCACAAGTCATTGTAACAGTAATTGTCGAAGCATAATCATTATATAACATTATGATATTCAAAATTTTAACGCTCAATCGGAAGTTAGTAGTTGTTGAGAGTAACTGTACCGTCGAACTCCAGCAAGTCGCTATCATCAATGCTTGTTTGTCAAGTTTAGCCGCCAAAACTATAAGTCTTGGATTTCTCAGTCTCACTTATAGCTAAGTCTCGACTCAGGATAGCAAGTGTAGTTGAGCTCTAGACTCCATGGCGCTCATCATGCAAATGCTACGAACTACTCAAGGAACTCGGTGATCTTCATCGACAAAAAGGTATGTGAGACTTTGAACTTATCTACCACTCAAAAGTCTATCTATTCTATAACCTATCTTGACAAAAGTTGTATGCTATATAGACTGATTATACACATTTGCTATTTTGAGTCAGTTTATCTCGCTATCTATTTCTCGAAATATGTGTTGTAAGCTTTCGCTTTGGCCAAGTTCATCTTTATTCGTGATGAAAGTCATGTTGATTGTTTCAATCTCTTGAAAATCGCTTTGATGAAAAATAGTGTGTGAATAACCACTATATAACATCCTCTAAGAATGTTTCAATGATTGAAATGAGAGTTTAGAATATATAA
This sequence comes from Papaver armeniacum, assembly GCA_023531295.1. NCBI lineage: Eukaryota > Viridiplantae > Streptophyta > Magnoliopsida > Ranunculales > Papaveraceae > Papaver > Papaver armeniacum. The sequence continues at coordinate 18 of JAJJWW010002310.1, read as the reverse complement.
CCTTGAATGGATATAAAC
>JAJJWW010002309.1:0-79413 GCA_023531295.1 Papaver armeniacum | reverse complement strand
TTTTGTTTTGCATAAGGATGACAACATAATGATATTTCGATATCAATTCTCCCTGGAAGAAGTTGCAAACATATTGGAGAGTGGATCTTTGAGGCAACAATGTTGTTAGTTAATTGTTTTCTGTTTAAGAAAAGCGATTTTATTGCGTGTATTTATTGCTTTTGCTTAACAAAATTTCGGTACATTTGATGTTTTATTCCATTATGTGTGTATGGATGTGTGTGTGATTCAATTGGTTAGGTTAAGAAAAACTATTGTTATCTTGCCTTATTGTGTGGTATCAATTGTTTAGGCTTACAAAATTTCGGTGCAATTGCGGTGCTTTAATGTCATGTTGTTTCAATTGCTTAGGTTGAGGTGAATAATTATGCAAGTTGATTTATTTGGTTTGTATGAATTGTTTATGGCTTAACGAAAGAAAGGTTTACGGGATGAATTGTTTAGTTCAATTCGATTCCAGATAAGAGAAACTAAGTTAATTCTGATCTTAGTTAGACTTATCAAAATAGTGGTTTCGGTTATTCAAGTCTAATCGAATGCCTTAGTAAGAAATGCTAGTTAACTAACCTAGTACTTGTCTTGTTTAAAGGCGAAAGGTCTAAGTTATATGGATAATTAGAACTTGATGAGAAAAATAAAGTTATCTTTATTTTGGTCTTATCGAACAAGCGATTGTATTTATACAATCGGTTTAGCAAAGGGACTAAGGTGCTTAGTTGATTTTTGGTTTGCTAAACTATTAGGGAAAATTGCTTCGGGCAATTGTTTCCTTGATAACATATCAAAACAAAATTACTTTGTAGCTTAGGTTTTGATATTGGTTATCAAAAATGGTATGTGGAACCCTCGTGCTTAACTCTATAGGTTGCAAGTCTATTTTGAAATTTGTAAGATTCTTTTCTATTTGTCCTTTATTTTTCGTTTCTTTGTCATTTTGTGACAAAAAGGGGAGAAATATATGGAGTAAACAAGTAATCTTGACATTGATTTTATATTGATTGGTATCACTAAGGGAAAGGACATTGGTGCTTAAACGTTTATCTAACGAAGAGTGAAAGCATAGACTAAGGGGAGTAACATATCATTACAAAGGAATAACAAAGACGTGCGGATTGATAAAATCTACCCATCTTACCTTTGGGGGGAGTAATATTCTTTGTTATAGCCGAGCAAAAAAAATATTCTTTGTTATCATAATGTCAACAGCGAAATTTAAGGATTGAATGTATACAGGTTATTGTGCAGTTGAATTCGGGAATCAAGCGTATGTGTAATGAATTCTTGTAATTTTTATCCATATGATGTAAGAGTTTTGTCACTAAAATTGACAAAGGGGGAGATTGTTAGAGCATAGCTCGGTTGAACCTGGCGTTGGTATGTCAAGTTTGGTTGTCATATTTTAGTGAATCAAAACTCATTTAAAGAGTCGCTTGATTATGTACTAGAGTCAACTTCGTATAGGTTAGCTTGAAAGTATTAGGATATGAGACATTACAAGTATTGCAAAGACTTGAAGAAGTGAAGAAGTAAGAAGCTACAACGACAACATCATCCTTCCACTTGAGGTTAGTGATATTTGACTTGAACTGTTTCATTCCCTAACGTATCTTTCAAGTCGTGCATATTGAAAACAAAACGTGAAGCATGAACACTCTAGTTAGACATAGTATTAAGGAATACAATACGAGGTTTATTGCTTAACCATGAAACTTTTTAGATAAGACATCGACATAATCATTTAAATGCTATTGTGATTATGTATGGGTATGAGGTGAGGATTTCATCCTAGGAAACAATGTTTTACATATGTTTTAAGGAAGCAAATTCATAAACTTGTTTTGTGAATCGAAAAGGAAATCGTCATGCGTTATTGGTATTGTTATTCATTGCATATCTTGTGAACAACCAATATGTGTGATTAGTATAACCACTCATGACTTGTTTGTGTTCTTGGTAAAATTATTCACAAAGGCCTGACTTTTGTATTGGTATATATGACTTTTATTAGTGAAACCAATATTAAGTAATCACTTGAGATGGTATGATCGAGTTTGTGATTTTGTGTAAGACCGACTCTGGGTAAAGGGGAACCGATCCTATGGACATGTGCAACGCGTTTTTTAGGCAAAGGGAACCGATCCTTAGGACATGTGAAACACATTCAAGTTAGATACCATATATATGTGGGAAACCGATCCTAGTACCTAGTCAACCGAATTTTGGAAAGCTAGTGTGACTATGCACAGTACTCACATGGAGGTAGAACCGAAACTTGTTTTTTGTAGAACCGTTAAACCCATGATTGGTGATTGAGTGTTCTTGATCAATCACATAGTTATTGAAAGTCAGATGAACAAATTCTAAACTTGTTTGGAAGTGTGGCAAATCGGTTTCAAGATTGTAAGTATGAAAGATGACTTACAAAGTTAGGATGTCGGCATACTTTGAACATGTGCAGTAACACTTATCTTTAATTGTTCAAAGTTATTCCTTAATAGCTAAAGGAAGAAAATCCTAGGATCGAAACATAAATAAGTTAAGAATCTTTTATTTAAGGTTTTTAATTTTATTTTAGGAACATGAGAATTAGTAATGTGCATTTACTAGTTGAAGATTTTCCAAAGAGATTTTCGGTTAATATTTTGGACAGAGCATTTCCAGGAATTATGGAAACCGAATTTGGAATATATTGCATATCTTGAGAATATTTTCGGTTTTGAAAATTCTTTGGTGTCCAAACTTCCTTGTTTATAAATACTTGAAGTTTGCATTTCTAGCAAACTAATCCTTCGTGACAAAGAAACTTCCTCGGTTGTGTTGATACTTGGTGAAACGCCTATTCGGAGAGGAGAGTAACCTAATTAGGCGAAATCTCTTACGGCCGCTCAGTTTAAAGTCTTCTTTGGGATTGAGAAGCTCTATTAGTATCGTTGGAGGGAAACTAGATAATTGCGGTTTATCTTGTGTTTTCGATTGATTTGATTGACAAACAGTGGTTGAAATTTGATTGCACCTAGTTTGTTTATACTTGAGAATCTTCTCTTCTGATATAAGATTCACTCAAACTAGATCGAAGTTTAAGGATCTTTAGACTGTTTGTAGATCTAAAGACGTCTTGTGATAATCCATTGTTAACATACTCCGTTTGCGTGCGTGATTGATCACAAGAGATTCAAGTTGTTGTTTGCAAAGGCGTTTATTAAAGATCTAAGAAGATTTGAAGACAAAGAAGATATTGAAGATTTCGATTTGGGGTTCATAATCTTTGGTGTGCACAATACTTGTTTCGAAGTATAGAGGATCCAACTATAATCGGTTTATCCTTGTGGTAGATTAGATTGATTATTTGTGTAGATCGGCATCAATACAATTCTTTGTGATTAAAAGTATTGATTGCAAAATCTTAACAATTACATGTGGCAGTTGATCATAAGATAGATCTAAGAACCTGACGAAGGAGTTTATTGAGATAAACAGAAGAGCCTTTGTCGAACTCACATCACTTGGTTGAAAAGAGTTGCTACCAAACAGATTTGTTGTTCCTTTACCGTTTGGAATACGAACCAAAGGAATTGTTCCAAGTACGTGACTTATTCATAAGTTGGAGGCGTGGGAACACAAACGGAACTAGGTGAACTATAGGTTTAGTTGGTTGGTCTCAACTATGCGAAGTTGGTTTGATTTTGTATAACGGCTTAATCACGAGAGTATTTAATTACGGACAAGGTCCTGGGTTTTTTTGCATTTGCGGTTTCCTCGTTAACAAAATCTTGTTGTGTCTTTTACTTTTTATTTCCGCAATTATAATTGTTTTTATTATAATTAGAAGTAAAATACACAAACGTTAATTCCTATTTTACTTGATAGTAATCCTATTGTGTTTGGTTAAGTCCGAACCTCTTATCAAGTAAACATACTTCATTGTTGTATTGTCTCAATCTCGTATCCATAGACGATCACACGAAGTGTGAACCGATTAGTTGTATTGTCTTGACTCATTCCATAGACAATCACTTTCGTAGAAAGGACTTATAGGTAGGAAAAGTTTTAGCTTGAGGTATATTTGGGTACCCTCGCCTTTTCAGTTCATATATATTTCTATGAGATAGTGAACAATTGAACAACTCTATTTGAAACACGATTAGATTCATTTTATTATCTTTCATGATTGATTGATCATCATATTTGATCTAGAAATTTTAGATTGGAGATGGTTAAGACAAAAGTGTTCACGTGGCTAACTTCGGTTAACTATTTGTTGATGGTGGGTTTTCATTTGAGGTTAAAATTGTAAAAACCAGAAAAAATTATGCGCTGACATCTTGTAAAAGATAAAGCCATTAATAAGTGTTGGATACTCCCTCACTTAATTCACCAAGAATGGAGCATGTGGCAACAATCCCATTCCGTGAATACATGAAATTCCTCCAGGTTGGAGCATGTGGCAACAATCCCATCCCGTGAATTTCTAATCAGCCTTGTATTTCCGAGTACTCATTATCGGTGTGGCATGACGGTCCGAGTGTTACTCTTACTGAGTAACACGAACCTCCAAGCACTATAATGAAACCATGTACGAAATACCCATACAGGCGACTCTCGGTGTGTTATACTAGCCCGATTGAGCCCCTCTCGGTGTGTTATACTAGCTCGATTGAGCATCCTGGATTGACCCGTATCGGTCGGATATGATCGCAATCATCCAACTCCACAAGCATGATTGGATGACCCGGATCAATTCCATCACCCCCAGCGGTATGGAATATCCACTTTGTCGAACCAATGCGGAACCCGCACGGTCGGCCATTGGCCTAGCTTGCCAAAAAACGTTCATACCAAGCATTATGGACTAAAACCCTAAATTAGGGTTTGCGGCATATTACATGTGTCATGGCAGTCTCAACCATCCATCTTCGCGGGTATAGATGGAGGGTGTAGATGTAGATTCAAAGGGCCCAGAGCATGTCAACACTATCACCGTGGGACCGCCTACACACTTGACCAATCGGTCAAGACCAACCATGTTTGGTCGTGACAAAATCGTCGCCCAAACAAGGGATGACACATGGCTTTGAAACCCAAAATTAGGGTTTTGAGCATCACGAGCGTCCATCTTCTCCGGCATGAATGGAGGGTCCAAGATTAGATTGAGCAGGTGTCCGGTCATACCAAAGATGACCACCGTGGACCCATCTATTCCCTAACCCGATCCGCCAAGGCATATCATGCCCGGCTAATCCAAAACGCACGCTCAAACTAGCGTGGTCACACCTCCCAAACCGCAACCGATCTCGACCACTCAAATTCGCCTGACGATTTGGATGGCTCGAGATCACGTTTTCATGGGATATTCGGGTATAGGCGTAAACACCAGCCTACCACCTTCACACCAGGCCAATCGGCCAAGACCGACCAAGATTGATCGTCTTGGAACGTGCGCTCGAAGAGGGCGTGACGTGCGGCCCTTGCGGCACTAGTTTTTTTAAAATCGATCTCGACCACTCGATTTCACCCGATGAATTGAGTGACCCGGATCATACTTTCATGAGGTAATGGGGTATAGGCGCCTACACCATCATGCCATCTACATGCATGTATGGTCGGTTAGGCCAAAGTTGTATCCCATGATTGGTTTCGACCAAGCTGAAGAGTGATGCCTGCGCACCTCTTCAAAACCCTAACTTCATCAACGGTCGCAGATGAGTGTCTCAAAGATCATCTCATCCGTCTAACTTCACCAGCTTGGTTATACAGCCCTGGTCAGGAGTTAATTGGTTAGTGAGGTGTCATTACCCATCACTTTACCACACCATGATGCAGTACCTGCATAAAATACACACGATACTTCACAAGTATCTACTCCTGAATAACGCGGTTATTCAATTCAAGATTACATGCTATCTTTCGTGGATCCACGATCCACACATTCCGACATCAATCATGTCACAAACTGGGGATACATACGGGGTATTGGTCTCGGTTTACGGCGTGCGGCGTGCAACGCGCCATCACAAGAACGTGTTAGGAAGTCATGGACGGTTAGAGATGAACAGAGAAGTGGGCAAGGCTGGTCGTGTATCACCAACGCACAACTCCACTACTCCATCACTCCACTTCCTCCACTTCCCACGAGAGACGTGAATAAGACTCAATGACTTGTATAAATAGGTTCTCCGCCCTATTTCCAAAAAACAGAGAAAAAACAACAAGAAAACACCCGTGAGCCTCGCTTACACCGATCGTAAGCTTGTTCACTTTCCTGTTGCAAGTCATAAGCAAGTCTACACCTTCACAATCTCAACACCTTCTTCGCTTCCCTCCCTAAGATCAACCCCATTTCCTTCACTTTGTGACCGAAACAAGTCTCGGAACGGCCATTTCTTGGTTTAGGCCGGACTTGCACAGATTGATCTCTCGAATCTACAAGCACTCACCGCGCAGTGCATTTGTTTAAGGTTTAAATTCATTCCTCATCCACACCCCAAATTACCAAATTCTGCAGGAGTAGTTTTTACCCATAAACAATTGGCGACCACAGTGGGAGGTTGATCTCTCGGTTGCACAAAATCGAATTCTCAATTTTTTCGGTTTCCATCTCGCAATATATCCGGAGTCCACAGGCGGTTCAGATACCATGGGAAGTGTAGCTAGAATGCTGGAGGATGTCTTGGAAAATCAAGCCTGTATCACCAGAAGGCAGAGCGAGACATTTCGCCTTTTGAATGATATAGCAAAGACAATTACAAGAAGGGTCGACAGCATCTACTCAAGCGGTGCAAGAAACGCCGAATCCTTAGTCGAGTCACACCTTTACCGGTGGAGAGGCAAAAAAAGCGCGTAACCAGCAGGAGAGACTCGGGAAAGATGAACAACACGGTCCAGTCAACAATGAAGAACCGAGGCAACTCCACGTAGGAAAGGACTTGTACGGAGTACTACAACGTCTACTGAGATAAAGAAAGGGAGCATGCAGCCTATGGAGCCCTGTTAGAAGATTTGTATCTCAAAACTCTTGTTGAAGCCCGGAAGACTGTCCAATTCGCATCGGCCTTTCATCCAAGCGAAGAGATGCTTTAGGAAGGGGAGATCGATCAGGAAATACGTGAATACAGAGGATGGGAGCGTTCAATTCGATCACTCAGAAGTGATATTACGACACCTTCCACATCCCTTTACCCAGGAAAGCAACCCGCGGATATGATGGCACTCGCAAATCTTCCAACTTCATCTCCAGAACGTGCTCCACATCAAAGCCACGTACAAACATCACAACGCCCACTAAAGCAGGAAAAGCTGGACTCGAAGTACCTACACTTTCCGTTCCCGATGGAAAACATTTTGGAGTTGCTGGAGATGTGGGTACGAAATAGAGAGGTGGAACTACCTCCTGTATGGCGTCCACCAACCGATCAAGAAATAATGGACCCGAGGTACTGTCATTTCCACCGGTTCCTTCACCACCCTACCAGTGAATGCAACGCTTTGAAGCGCATTGTTCAGGAGAAACTTGGTTCAGAAGGATAGCTCTCATTCTCTAAAAAATTAATGCGGACGACTTCCTTAGAGAGGCTACTTCGGTTTGATACAAGTGAGGCTTCAAAGACAAGTAAGTTCTATTCAACAATTTTACAAGAAAGATAGCTTTGGAATTCACTGGGGACTTAGCATCCCCACGTGGATAAAGAGACTCAGTGATCAAACGCATGTTTGCTTCCCTTCATACCTCTCTTTTACACGACATTTGCAATTTCATATGACATGTGCAATCATTCATAACCAAGATGCAAATTCTATTTAAAATAACCTCTTTCAGGAAAGTTATTCACAAAACAATCTCAGAATAAACCAATTCAATTACCTATTAATTCAAAACCCAGTCAAGTTATCCTCACTATCACTCAAAAAAGAAAAAGAAAAGACAAGTATATGGCACGAATCCTTCAAGGAAAGTCCTTCGGAAGCAACTCGTCCTTCTGGGCAAAAGCGACTTTCATCCTTTGAAGTACAGCTTGCTTCAGCTTCAACTCCTCAGACAACTTTTCAACCTCTTCTTCCTGGCGAGTAACACATTCTCGCAAGGGGCTTCACCTTGTAATTTATGGAGCTCCCCGAATCTCGGAGAACCTTTTGAGGAACCAAGGAGCATTGAAGTCGTACTGCACAAACACATCTCGATGGCACTTCCAGTCTTCAATCATCTCCTCGGAAACTGTTCGACCAGTCGCGACGCTCATCCCATGGATAAAAAATAAAGCCTCTGAAACGCGGTTGACCAATGCAAGACGACTTTTGAGCTTCGTAGTGGTAGAAATGTGACCGTGTTTCTCCCATATTGCCGTGTACAACTCCTTGAACCGAACCGGCACACTGAATCCTCCAACCAACACATGACCTGGATAAGGAACAATGAATGGAGGATCAAACAAAGCTCCATGCTGTGCTACCAATACTTCACCTTTTGATCCACGGAACCTTGTCGATTCTGAGAGACCTTTCGAAGGAGTCACCACGACAGCCTTTATTGGCCGAAACCTGCTCGAACGTTCTTCAAGGGGAGCAACTTCAACTATAGCGGATGTTGCCTCTCTTATATTCCTTCCGACATCTACTTCACTCTAACAGGTGCTAATTTCCATCACGACCCCTCGTCAACAAGATCACTCGGGGGAGGCGGCTTGTCCAACCGTAGTTGCATCATCTCTGTCATGGTCGGAAAAAGGAGCGGTTTCTCCAGACTTCTCAAAGATGAAGGTCGGACTTTCTTTGCCGGACTTCTCAAAGATGAAGATCAAGTCCGCTTTCACGACTTCTCGGCATGAAGATCGCACCGCCGGACTTCTCGGATGAAGGCCAACATTACCAACCTTCTCATTCCGAATGCGCCAACCTTGTGAAGACATTTTCTTTTTGGAATCCCCGATTTCAAGCAAGAATTACTCTTAGAAAGATTTGCTCTGGAGAAATAAAGGAACCAACGGGAAGAGATTTAAATACTTGCATATTAGAGGAATTGAGAATCACCGAACCACATGCCTGCCTTTTGGATCTCTCTCCTACTTGGGGACTGCAATCCTCATCTCTGGTCCGTTTGGCTGGAAGTGGCTTCAACCGGAAATGCTTTTTCAAAATGTCAGAAGATGGTTCACCACGGAAACCTGTCACAACACTCTCCGAGAATTCCTGGAAAATCAACAGTTGCCTCCTCCAAAATTCCTTGTACTTATCGGTTACCACTGGGTTTCTCCCAATAGGCCAGAAGGGAAGGCTCACCCGTTCTAAAAACACGCCAGCATTAAGAATATTTGGGAGGAATTCTTTCGGAACCCCTGGTGGACGGATAAATAGGACACCCTGATCAAACCCCATTTGACGAGCCGCCCTGTCAATATTGTACGGAGTCACAATAAATTCTTCGTTGAATAAAGACGGGACATATCCTGGGATGTAGCTGTGCAGGTAAACAATTTCCCCAAATCTCATAGTCTTAACATCGGTACGCAACACAACATCAGGTCCATCAGAAGCAATAGCAAAAGTCTTTGGCTGAATAATGGAAGGGTGGATCGGCCCCCATGGACGGAAATCTACAGAAGACACATTGTCAAATATGTCCACAAGTCTCGCGCCGGCTCTGGGACGCCTCTTATTCCAAGCGAGTATTCTCGAACCACCATACAAGTTGCTTTGAGCGCATTTGCGGGAGCAGGAGTAGGAGCATAACTTTTGAAGTGTTCCCATAAGAATGCCCGAAGAAAAGCGAAGTGAACGTACGACTCCACCTTCTTGTACCGTTAGAAACATGCATGTCCATTGCTAAGGCGTCCAGATGAGAGTACATCGATCCAAGGAACAAGGCACCCAGGGGAAGAACTTTACCTTTTGCCAGCTTTATAGTGATCTTAACGATGTCACCTCTAATGGTCTTCTTTCCAGAACCGTCGTAGAATATATCTCTGGATAGCCATAAAGACAGGAACGCAATCACTCTGAGCTCATTTTCCAACTCTTGACCCGGCTCTGGGTCTGCAGGAGACCACTCCGACACCCACCAGGTGTAAAAGCATCTCGTATCTCTTTTCTCCTCCTTTTCCAGACTGTCGAATCCCGCCACCTTTTGAAGTATAGCATCATAGTTACGTTGCTCCGTATCAGATAGATCGTAAGAAAGACTTCCAGCAACAGGCAGGTTCATTAATGCAGCTACACTCTCCAGGGTAATAGTCATCTCTCCCCATCTAGATATGGATGTATGAGTAGAAATGCGCCACCGAGAAATGAAGGTAATCAAACCCGCAACGTCTTTCTTAATTTCAAGAGCAGCAGATGCCATGACCACATTGAGGATTTGCGCTGAAAGAAAATTGTCTTTAATGCCCTTATTACTCAACATGCGTCTCATCCATCCTTCATAAGAACCCAGTGGAGTATGACAAATCTTGAAGTCAATAGGGGAAGGCGGATATTCGTTTCTCCGGAGACAAAATCTCATCACAAGTCTTTGAAGAAAAATGGATCAAGATCCATATTTTCTGACTCAGAAAAACAAGACTATCTTATGAGAAGGATGTTTTCTAATATTTGGAAAAGGCGAGGTGAACAACTCATCATCGATGTTCGGCATATCCTTGAAGCCGTCAACACTTCATGGCTTGGCACCAACATTATCTCCGGAAGACATCTCAACAAGAATTCTTTTCTTCATTCCACAATGAAATAAAAGACAGGAGTTAGAACTTGTATGAAAAGCGCATAAAACATGTAGTCACGCACGACAAAACACGGGTCCAAACACCGGTATTGCTCGTTCGATGCGTATTGGTTTCAAGTCCTAGTCTGAAGTTTCAAGTCTGGTATTGGTTTCAAGTTCAGTACAAGTTTTAAGTCTGGTATTGGTTTCAAGTCCGGTACAAGTTCAAGTCTGGTATTTGTTTCAAATCAGTCAAGCATATGTGGGTGGGACCCACGTTCGGATCAAACGCACAAGGTGGGACTACATTCACGGGCACGTATTACAACACGGTTTTTCTCATGATCGTGGGAATTATGTTTACGAAATTCAAGCCAAAGTCTCTTCCTAAGCTACAATCTAAGAAGATAGTTTTGCATGCAATGGTGGAAAGAAGCAAAAACAACATGATCATGGATTCACAAAGTTATTTTACTAAGCAATTCTAAAAATATCTACGTATCAACCTCGGTGGAAAAAACTAAGCATATGCACATCTTACAAAAAGGTGTTTACCTAGCAAACTAGGGTTTTACCTTTAAAAAAAAAAAAAAAAACCGAGACTTACCTTGACTGGACGGCGGCAGATTCCGGCGACGGCAGCTCCGGTAGCGGCGGTCGGCAAGCGGCAAAGAAGATCACGCGGGGAGGAGCCAAACAAAAAAAAAAATATTCGTGAGGAAAAGGAAAAGGGTTTTGGTCTCTTTTATAGACAAAAAATTAGAAGAATCCCTATAGAAGAAGGATTCCTCTCTTATTTGGTTTCCTCTTTTGATTCAAATACCCAAAGAAAGAAACCGGCCCCACCAAAGGATACCGTACAAGCGCAGCGGCATGGATAACTAGCAGTCGGTTAATGCTCTTCCGGGTAAACTTCCTTCATCCTGTATTTCTCACATATATATGTCACCATCTCATGCCTACCCCACAATAGTGTAACCATTATGTGCTAGGCAGGGGACTTAATGTTGATGTTGGGTTTTCATTTGAGGTTAAAATTGTAAAAACCAGAAAAAATTATGCGTTGACATCTTGTAAAAGATAAAGCCATTAATAAGTGTTGGATACTCCCTCACTTAATTCACCAAGAATGGAGCATGTGGCAACAATCCCATTCCGTGAATACATGAAATTCCTCCAGGTTGGAGCATGTGGCAACAATCCCATCCCGTGAATTTCTAATCACCTTGTATTTCCGGTGCTTATTATCAGTGTGGCATGACGACTCGAGTGTTACTCTTACGAGTAACACGAACCTCCAAGCACTATAATGAAACCATGTACGAAATACCCATACAGGCTGACTCTCGGTGTGTTATACTAGCCCGATTAAGCCCCTCTCGGTGTGTTATACTAGCCCGATTGAGCATCCGGATTGACCGTATCGATCCGGATATGATCGCAGATCATCCAACTCCACAAGCATGATTGGATGACCCGATCAATTCCATCACCCCCAAGCGGTATGGAATATCCACTGCCGAACCAATGCGAACCCGCACGGTTGGCCATTGGCCTAGCTTGCCAAAAACGTTCATACCAAGCATTATGGACTAAAACCCTAAATTAGGGTTTGCGGCATATTACATGTGTCGCAAAGCAGTCTCAACCATCCATCTTCGCAGGTATAGATGGAGGGTGTAGATGTAGATTCAAAGGGCCCAGAGCATGTCAACACGATCACCGTGGGCCCACCTACACACTTGACCAATCGGTCAAGACCAACCATGTTTGGTCGTGACAAAATCGTCGCCCAAACAAGGGATGACGCATGGCTTTAAAACCCAAAATTAGGGTTTTGAGCATCACGAGCGTCCATCTTCTCCGACATGAATGGAGGGTCCAAGATTAGATTGAGCAGGTCCGGTCATACCAAAGATGACCACCGTGGACCCATCTATTCCCTAACCCGATCGGCCAAGGCATATCATGCCCGGCTAATCCAAAACGCACGCTCAAACTAGCGTGGTCACACCTCCCAAACCGCAAACCGATCTCGACCACTCTACTTCACGGACGATTTGGATGGCTCGGATCACGTTTTCATGGGATATTCGGTATAGGCGTAAACACCAGCCTACCACCTTCACACCAGGCAAATCGGGCAAGACCGACCAAGATTGGTCGTCTTGGAACGTCTTTGAAGAGGGCGTGACGTGCGGCCCTTGCGGCACTAGTTTTTTGTCGCAAATCGATCTCGACCACTCGATTTCACCGGATGAATTGAGTGACCCGATCATACTTTCATGAGGTAATGGGGTATAGGCGCCTACACCATCATGCCATCTACACGCATGTATGGTCGGTTAGGCCAAAGTTGTATCCCATGCTTGGTTTCGACCAAGTTGAAGAGTGATGCCTGCGCACCTCTTCAAAACCCTAACTTCATCAACGGTCGCAGATGAGTGTCTCAAAGATCATCTCATCCGTCTAACTTCACCAGACTTGGTTATACAACCCCGGTCGAGTTAATTGGTTAGTGAGGTGTCATTACCCATCACTTTACCACACCATGATGCGAAGCACACATAAAATACACATGATACTTCACAAGTATCGACTTCTGAATAACGCAGTTTATTCAATTCAAAGATTACATGCTATCTTTCGTGGATCCATGATCCACACATTCCGTTATCAATCATGTCACAAACCGGGGATACATACGGGGTATTGGTCTCGGCGGTTTACAAAGGTGCAGCGTGCAACGCGCCATCACAAGAACGTGTTAGGAAGTCATGGACGGTTAGAGATGAACAGGAGAAGTGGGAAGGCTGGTCGTGTATCACCAACGCACAACTCCACTACTCCATCACTCCACTTCCTCCACTTCCCACGAGAGACGTGAATAAGACTCAATGACTTGTATAAATAGGTTCTCCGCCCTATTTCCAAAAAAACAAGAGAAAAACAACAAGAAAACACCCGAGCACTTACACCAATCGTAAGCTTGTTCACTTTCCTCGTTGCAAGTCATAAGCAAGTCTACACCTTCACAATCTCAACACCTTCTTCGCTTCCCTCCCTAAGATCAACCCCATTTCCTTCACTTTGTGACCGAAACAAGTCTGGAACGGCCATTTCTTGGTTTAAGCCAGACTTGCACAGATTGATCTCTCGAATCTACAAGCACTCACCGCGCAGTGCATTTGTTTAAGGTTTAAATTCATTCCTCATCCACACCCCAAATTACCAAATTCTGCAGGAGTAGTTTTCACCCATAAACACTATTATTGAGCCAACTCAATATACACGTTTATGTACGGTTACCCATATCTAAATGAAGGTATATTTCATTTGTGTGTAACAAGCTAAGACCATCTAACTAGTGGATATTAATTGCTTTATTTCTAAGAAGACTTAGCTTGAATCTTAAATCAGGATTTCATCTAACGGTGAATATTGAATGCTTTGTTACTAAGCTATCTTATATTTGATTTGAAGCAAACCCTGATTTGGAAGATTATATAAGGGAGAACTCTAGCAACTGGGAAACCTAATACCCACACTTCTGTGTGTTCCTAGTTGTAAACTAGAGTCGATTCTCCTTTAATCTAGGTTTTTCCAAAGCCATTATATGTTAACGACTTGAAGACTTTATTGGGATTCGTGAAGCCAGATCCAACTATTTTCTCTGTAGTTGCGTATTCTGATCTCACTTGTTCTATCGTATTGAGTATTATCTTCTCTAAGATTTTATCGAGAATTATCTCCGATAGGTAAGATATAAAAAGTAATCACAAAGTTCTTCGTCTCAGACTTTGTGATTCCACTGTAACTTTTTCTACCACCATATAGTTAAGTTATTGTGAGGTGATTGATATTTCTAGGCTGCTCTTCGGGAGTATAAGACCGAATTATCAATTGGTTCATGTTAACCTTGATTTATCACAAGACGGAACAAAAAGAATTGACATATCTATGGGAGACATATTTGTTCATAAGTCTTCGACTTTGGGTCATATCAACTCTTAGTTGTGGGTGAGATCAGCTAAGGGAATCAAGTGCGCATAATCCGGCGTGGTTCTAGAGGCGTAAGGAACGCGACTGTACCTTAATTGGTGTGAGACTTGGTTAGGGATCAACTACATTCCAGTCCGAAGTTAACTTGTAGTAGGATAGTGTCTGTAGCGGCTTAATACAATGTGGTGTTCAAAGCTGGACTAGGTCCCGGGGTTTTTCTACATTTGCGGTTTCAGCGATAACAAAATTTCTAGTGTCCGTGTTATTTCTTTTCCGCATTATATTTGTTTATATAAATAAAATATCACAAGTTGCGTAGTTCAATCAGTTGATAAATCCGACCGTGTTTGTTGGATATAACTTGATTGACACTTGGATATTGGTCTTTGGTACCATCTAAGTTATTTCTCATATCAATCAGGCTCATTGATTTATATATGTTTGATTTACTGATTGTATTGAGAAATTGAGATAAAGCTCTTTGATATATATCTTGATAGAGCTCGTTTTTAAGTTGGTGCTCTCCGAATTATATTGGAGTTTAGTCCATACAGATTGCCGAACGAAATATTGTGTGTGGTTGTTGTACCCCCGCTTTTTCAGAACTCGCAAGTTTTGCTATCTCAATGTTGTTTTCAGTGTTAGATGCACAAAACTATATCATGATTCTAGTCTAGCAAAGTCAAGTTTTTGACTAGGATTTGAGTATGGTAGTTGAATAACAAACATCATTGAATAACCCTCAGAAATTTAAGACTGAAGAACAAACGAAGACATTGGCGAGAACTTCATCAACAAAGAGGTATGTGAAGACCGAACCATCATTTATTGTTCTATCTTATGAGACTATATTGTATGATTTTAACAGATTTATTATTGTAAAGAAGAAATTTTGAGTCAAGTTTATTTAGATAAATCTCTCGAAATATGATTGAAACAATTGGTGTTTTTAGATCCTTAACAATCTTGGTTAAGAACAATTTATTGTTCATAAGATATTTTTGTTTCAAGTTGATCATCGGGAAATTTCCAAAGCAATGATATTTATTGTATATGTCTATTGGGAATGTTTCAAATCCTTTAAAGAGAGTTTTTATAACAGTCTAAATTTCGCGAATGATAGGTATGCAAACCCGTACGCGTGCACTTCTGTTGATATGAGTTCGGGAATGAGGGGAGGTGCACATACCTAGTATGCGTACACCTAGGATCTAATTTTGCAGACTAGCCAAGGTACACGTACCCTTAGAGCCTGAGTTCGTGGACTGCACATAGGTATACATATACCTTGTACGCATACCTATCCAGTTCGGATCTAAACAAAACCTCCTAAACTGTTTAACAGATAAGTTCAGCTTTGGTACAACTCTCGTAGACGCTACAAAGACAATTTTTTTCACAAAAATCTCATGAGTTTGGGGATTATGATTTAAGTCTCGAGTACTATTAACACCACATATGCTTGTAAATTCTATAGGCATACATACCAACATGAACCATCATTGTGCATGGTTCCAGAATCCTAGACCATAATGCATATATTATTATATGTGTAATTTCAGGCAGACATCTCAAACGTGATATAATTTTAAAGTAGTAAGAATAAGGTTCGTTGCTCATACTTGTAAAGACTCGATTTTAGACTTAATCTAACAAATATATACAAAATATGGTAACAGGTGTTTGAGGGTGAAAATGGTTTCTGCTGATTTCGGTAATTTCGGGTGTGTGGGTGAGAAACTAATTTAAACCCTAAAAAATATACTGCAAGGGAATACTTTAGATTCGAGAGATCAATGTACAAATCCGGCCTAAACCAAGAAATGGTCGTTCCAGACTTGCTTCGGTCACAAAAAGGAGGAGAATGGGTTGGTTTTGGGAGGGAAGCGAAGAAAGTGTTGAGACCAGGTTGATTCTGGAAGAGTAGTGGTTTCACGACTTGTATCATAAAATAGGAAGCTAACAGATGGAAAGCTAGCAAATGTTTCTGAGTGTTGTATTGCTCCTGACTGAACTTTTTCCTCGGTGGAAATAGGTAAGACCTATTTATACAAGTCGAAGTGAAACGTACTCTGGTCTCATTAAGGAATGGAAAAATGGGCGAGTAAATGGGAGGAGGTGGTAACCGTTAACGCATGGAATTGATGTTCTATAAAAACGAGCGTTTCACCATTACTCAATGTATTTACTAACCGCCTCATCCTTATTAAACTTCCTTATGACGGGCGTAGTGTACGCCGCACGCTGTAAACCTCCAAACCAATACCCAAAGTGGATCCCCCAGTTTGTGATATGTATTGATGTCTCGAATGTTTTCGTGGAAAACATGTAGCATGGTTGTTGCATGGCAAGTCGAGCTTGGGAGACTTGCTAGCTTGGTGACCTTCGACGGTCGAGATTTTGCATCTTAAGAGGAAAGGTAGCCGTTGATCGTTGCACGCTTCCGTTTTTGATAGCCGTGTAGGAAAGGCCAGCATGGTGGCGCGGCAGAGTTGGCATGCCATTGGCATGGCATGCCTTGGCGCGGTTTGGCGTGGCCAAACTAGGGTTTGGGGCCAAAGGTTACCATGCGTTGTCTGGTAACCTTGGACGGATAGGATTTGATCCTGGGATTGAAGGGCGACCGTTGATTGTCGCACGCCTTCATTTTAGTAGCCGCATAGGGAAGGCCAGCATGGTGGCGCGGCTAGGTTGGCATGCCATTGGCATGGCATGTCTTGGCGCGGTTTGGCGTGGCCAAACTAGGGTTTCGGGCCAAAGGTTACCCTGCGTTGTCTGGTAACCTTGGTCGGCTAGGATTTGATCATGGGATTGAAGGGGGACCGTTGATTGTCGCACGCCTTCGTTTTAGTAGCCGCATAGGGAAGGCCAACATGGTGGCGCGGCTAGGTTAGCATGCCAATGGCATGGCATGTCTTGGCGCGGTTTGGCGTGGCCAAACTAGGGTTTCGGGCCAAAGGTTACCATGCGTTGTCTGGTAACCTTGGTCGGCTAGGATTTGATCCTGGGATTGAAGGGCGACCGTTGATTGTCGTATGCCTTCGTTTTAGTAGCCGCATAGGGAAGGCCAGCATGGTGGCGCGGCTAGGTTGGCATGCCATTGGCATGGCATGTCTCGGCGCGGTTTGGCATGGCCAAACTAGGGTTTCGGGCCAAAGGTTACCATGCGTTGTCTGGTAACCTTGGTCGGCTAGTATTTGATCCTGGGATTGAAGGGCGACCGTTGATTGTCGCACGCCTTCGTTTTAGTAGCCGCATAGGGAAGTCCAGCATGGTGGCGCGGCTAGGTTGGCATGTCATTGGCATGGCATGTCTTGGCGCGGTTTGGCGTGGCCAAACAAGGGTTTCGGGCCAAAGGTTACCATGCATTGTCTGGTAACCTTGGTCGGCTAGGATTTGATCCTGGGATTGAAGGGCGACCGTTGATTGTCGCACGCCTTCGTTTTAGTAGCCGCATAGGGAAGGCCAACATGGTGGCGCATCTAGGTTGGCATTCCATTGGCGCGGTTTGGAGCGGTTTGGCGTGGCCAAACTAGGGTTTCGGGCCAAAGGTTACCATGCGTTGTCTGGTAACCTTGGTCGGCTAGGATTTGATCCTGGGATTGAAGGACGACCATTGATTGTCGCACGCCTTCGTTTTGGTAGATGCATAAGGAAGGCCAGCATGGTGGCGCGCTAGGTTGGCATGCCATGGCGCGGTTTGGCGTGGCCAAACTAGGGTTTCGAGCCAAAGGTTACCATGCGTTGTCTGGTAACCTTGGTCGGCTAGGATTTGATCCCGGGATTGAAGGGAGACCGTTGATTGTCGCACGCCTTCGTTTTAGTAGCCGCATAGGGAAGGCCAGCATGGTGGCGCGGCTAGGTTGGCATGGCATGCGTTGGCATGGTTTGGCGTGGCCAAACTAGGGTTTTTCGGGCCAAAGGTTACCATCGTTGTCCTGGTAACCTTGGTCGGCTAGGATTTGATCCTGGATTGAAGGGCGACCGTTGATTATCGCACGCCTTCGTTTTAGTAGCCGCATAGAGAAGGCCAGCATGGTGGCGCGGCTAGGTTGGCATGCCGTTGGCATGGCATGCCTTGGCGCGGTTTGGCGTGGCCAAACTAGGGTTTCGGGCCAAAGGTTACCATGCGTTGTCTGGTAACCTTGGTCGGCTAGGATTTGATCCTGGGATTGAAGGGCGATTGTTGATTGTCGCACGCCTTCGTTTTAGTAGCCGCATAGGGAAGTCCAGCATGGTGGCGCGGCTAGGTTGGCATGCCATTGGCATGGCATGTCTCGGCGCGGTTTGGCGTGGCCAAACTAGGGTTTCGGGCCAAAGGTTACCATGCGTTGTCTGGTAACCTTGGTCGGCTAGGATTTGATCCTGGGATTGAAGGGCGACCGTTGATTGTCGCACGCCTTCGTTTTAGTAGCCGCATAGGGAAGGCCAGCATGGTGGCGCGGCTAGGTTGGCATGCCATTGGCATGGAATGTCTTGGCGCGGTTTGGCATGGTCAAACTAGGGTTTCGGGCCAAAGGTTACCATGCATTGTCTGGTAACCTTGGTCGGCTAGGATTTGATCCTGGGATTGAAGGGCGACCGTTGATTGTCGCACGCCTTCGTTTTAGTAGCCGCATAGGGAAGGCCAACATGGTGGCGCGTCTAGGTTGGCATGCCTTTGGCGCGGTTTGGCGTGGCCAAACTAGGGTTTCGGGCCAAAGGTTACCATGCGTTGTCTGGTAACCTTGGTCGGCTAGGATTTGATCCTGGGATTGAAGGACGACTATTGATTGTCGCACGCCTTCGTTTTAGTAGCTGCATAAGGAAGGCCAGCATGGTGGCGCGGCTAGGTTGGCATGCCATTGGCGCGGTTTGGCGTGGCCAAACTAGGGTTTCGGGCCAAAGGTTACCATGCGTTGTCTGGTAACCTTGGTCGGCTAGGATTTGATCCTGAGATTGAAGGGAGACCGTTGATTGTCGCACGCCTTCGTTTTAGTAACCGCATAGGAAAGGCCAGCATGGTGGTGCGGCTAGGTTGGCATGACATTGGCATGGCATGCCTTGGCGCGGTTTGGCGTGGCCAAACTAGGGTTTCAGGTCAAAGGTTACCATGCGTTGTCTGGTAACCTTGGACGGCTAGGATTTGATCCTGGGTTTGAAGGGCGACCGTTGATTGTCGCACGCCTTCGTTTTAGTAGCTGCATAGGGAAGGCCAGCATGGTGGCGCGGCTAGGTTGGCATGCCTTGGCGCGGTTTGGCGTGGCCAAACTAGGGTTTCGGGCCAAATGTTACCTTGCGTTGTCTGGTAACCTTGGACGGCTAGGATTTGCTCCTGAGATTGAAGGGCGACCGTTGATTGTCGCACGCCTTCATTTTACTAGCCGCATAGGGAAGGCCTACATAGTATTGTGAGGCCGCAGGTTTGGCATGCCGTTGGCAAATGGCGCGGCTAATAGGGCTAGGGCCAAGGCAAGGTGCGTTTGGCATGGCGAGGTGGGGCCAATGGTTTGGCATGCCGTTTGGCACATGGTGCGGCTAGCATGGCTAGGGCCCAGGCAAGGCGCGTTTGGCTTGGAGAGGTGGGGCCAATGGTTTGGCATGCCATTTGGCACATGGTGCGGCTAGCATGGCTAGGGCCAAGGCAAGGCGCGGTTTGGATTGGCATGGTTTGCTATTGGCGTAGTAGTGCGGCTGGCATGGTTGGCATGCCTTGGCGCGGAGATGTGGCTGGCACGGTTTGCCATTGGCACAGTTGTGCGGCTGGCATGGTTGGCATGCCTTGGCGCGGTAGATCTGGCATGGTTTTCCATTGGCACAATAGTGCGGCTGGCATGGTTGGCATGCCTTGGCGCGGTAGCATGATGGTTTTGTACAGGTGATGTCAATCAATGTTAGGGGTTCTGCCGTGGAACATGATACATAGAAAGAAAAAAGGTACCCTGGTAATTCTTACGTAAGCATGCTGATCGATTTTATAAATGTGCTAATGGTCATAATGATGCCATGCCAGATGTGCGGTTTTACGATTTTAACCCTAGGCTAAACGCCACCATCAACAACAGGATTACGAGGTACCGAGACTCAGGATTCCACCAAGAAATCTCGATTTTTATCCCCTTTTCTTTTTCCAAAAGTCTCGTGTTTATTTCCTTCTTCTTCTCTGCTTACGCATTCTAGATGTTTCCAACCTTCCCAAATCTTCTCAAAAGAATCCAAGAAGACATATCTTCCCTTAACTACGCGTAACTTTCAAATATAGCAGAAAAATTCCCCGTTTTGCCGAGATGAAAGATATCCTTCCCTGTTTACTGAAATCACGTGCAGAATTCCTGGTTTGTCGATTTAAAACATACTACCATCTCTGATTTCAAAGGGCTTAGAGCAACCCAAATCCGTTAAGAAACCCACAAAACTCTCGTTTGAATTCTCGCCTGAAAGTCTCGGACTTTCAACAACATTTTCCTTGTTTCAATCCAATTCGATGAACTGGCCATATTTAATCAATTCTGGTAGACCTGATAACCCTGTTCAGCATTAACGAACCCGTCCATATGTAATTCAGTGATTGAGTCTCTCTAGAACTCGAGTAGAAATCGGATCCAATATTTGTTCGTCTGCTCCAAAGTTTCCGCCAATTCTGTATTTTTGAAATGAATAAGGAGGTGGATGCCCCTTATCCGGACTAGGGGTGCGAATAGCAGGTGGTTACCCCTTATCAACTGGACGCCCCTTATCCATTTGAGGGGTGCCTTTAGTAATTTTCTCCCACGAACGCAAAAACCACTTTTCGAGCCAATTTCGCCGCAAAAGCTTATTTCTCCAAAAACACCTACAAAACCATAAAATAACAAAATAAGTACAAAAATGGGTATTAACAATATAGTAAATCGAGATGAAAATAAACACATAAATCCGTCAATCAAAACACTTACATGGATTCCTAGTAAGAATTTCATCTAAACTGAGAAGGTGCTTGCTTGAATTCCAAGAAACTCCACTTTGAATTCGAAGCTACCTGGAGCTTATAAAATCTATAAATAAAGATACTCTTGCAACATGATTTCTTATTCCCTAGCACTTTTGTGTCCTATAGTTGCTTGCTAGAGTCGTCCTATATAACCTAGGTTTCCTACATAATTAGGTTACGACTTTAAGATTTCAATTATATATTCGTGAAGCCCGATCAGACTATCTTTTACCTGATAGTTTGTGTATCTGGATCTTGTTCTTATTGATTTTCGAGGTTTTTGTAATCTCAGATTAGGTCCGAGATATATAAAAATCACAAAGTTCTCTTCATCTCAGACTTTGAGATTCCTCAAGATAGATATCTAAACTCTTTTCTGATTTGTTTGGATTGTTCTTGAGAGGTGGTTAGTAATCCAGGCTTTCCAGGTAACTAAGTGTTTCCGGATTCGTGAGGTTTATTAGACTTTGTCTATCACAAACAGATTTCCAAACCTAGATTAAAAAATCAAAAGGGAAATCAAATAGGCTTGTATGTTAGAGTCAGATTGTGAAAATGAGAGTGTACCGTGTACGCCACCTACTTTTTCGTTCGGCAACCTGTATGGACAAAACCTAATACAATTGCAAGTATATCTAATTAAAGATCCTAGAACAATATGTATATAGAGTTTTTTCTTATCTCTTCCACAATCAATATGTCTAAGCAACAAAGTTCATGAACTTGATTGTGTAGGAGAGTTATTGGACGATCTCACGAATCAATATCCAAGATCAATCTAGTCGTATCTAAATCAAGAGGATCCGAATTCTACCAAGTTTGAAACTTGTTATCAATCTTTCAAGATACGAATTATACAAGAAAAAGTCTCGTAATTGATCAAAAATAATAAGGACTTAAACTACGTAGAATGAATACGGACTACTTGTTTTATTATTATTATAAAGATAAGACAATAAAGTAATTTATTAATATTATAATAAATTATATTTCTAATTTTAATATATTTAATAAAATATAAAAATAAAAAATAAAATAATCAAATAGAGCTTGTGGTTGGTAACCTAGCAACAAGCTGGGCTCCAACACCTCTTTGAATAGCTACGCCTAATCTATAAAAAATAAAACTACCTAAGCCGCTACTGGCATCATTGCTCAACAGGCAATTCCGTAGGCGCTTGAAAAAAACAAGAGTATCCTCGCCAAGTTCCCCTAAAGTAGAGAAAGCTAGAACACCTAACCCATATCCACGTGCAGCACACTTGTCCAAATATTTGGCCCGTTTGCGAGAAATGGCACCAAAAATAGCCTTCCCAGGAGCAAATGAGCGAACCCCATCACCAGTGAATGGAGAAACACCTGTGACATCCATACAAACATCTTGCCCGTTTTCCCAATTAAGAACAAGAATATCAGCAGGCTTAAGATCTCTATCATCATCTGACCGAAGGCCAAGGGAAACCTCTTTGCGCGCAGGTACATTGGCTTTGTAGCAAATGTCGAAGACAACATCACGAACAACATCATGGCGAAACTTGTACCCAATATCCTTAGCACAATGGAGCGCATGATCACCAAAGATGTCCATAGGTTTGCTACAACATGGACATGAGATATTCTCAACGAACATAGGAATACCGAGACGATAACAAAGCACGGCTCTAAATTGTCTAGGCCCAAGGCATTAGTTAAGCCCACTAATAGGAACCGCCAAAATATAGTCTTGAGCATGCTTGACACGGTTGCATTGCCATAAGATGGAATCTCTTTCAGACATAAGAAATTGGTCTGGGATTTGCTGCTTAACTGCATCAAAATAGACTACTGCCAAGGAATGCATAGAAGGGGGGGCAGAATCATCGACACAGTAAGTAGACGGTAATCCACATACCTGGGTGAAGGTCTGAAGAGCCAACTGATAAGCTGAACCTTTGTCCGTTGAGAATAAATCACCAAGGATCACTTGCTGCAAAGAAGTAGTCTGGCTCTGAGAAGCAAGATAACAATAAGTATGAGTGTCATCCATGGTGTAGATGCCAATCCCACCATCTCTGATAGGTAAGGTAGCTAATCTCTTCTATAAATGACCAAAACCCGCTCCATCACCAGTAATTAAAAGTCTCAGATATTGAAATAACTGATCATCAAAGAGATCGGTGGCAGGTTGAAGAGCAGCAGGATTGGTAGTTCGCATTGCAAAGTAAAGTCTGGACACTCTAGTACAACTGCGAAGTAAAAGCATCTCGCTTTGAGGATCCCTGAGTTTTTTGATCGCATCCATTAGTTGAACAGTTTTATGCACCCTTCTCAACAACATATCGTTAATGAAGCCCATATCCAAACTCACTGGACCGCCCAAAAGTTTAACACCTTTAGAAGGTCTACCAATGTCCGTGGGGAAAACACCTTCTGCAGCACTCCTAGGATCAGGGGAAGGCCAAAAGACTTCCGTCTTCTTTATATTGAGGTGTAACCCCCTACTTGGTCCTTCAGCTTCGATTATACGAAATGCCTTAGATACCCCCAAAGTATCACCAACAATTGTGCCATCATCAAGGTACCAGGCATGCAAATCGAGTTTGCAGCTAGAGGCAATAGTCTTCACTAAGGGGTGAAGTGTCAAAGAAAATAACAAGGGACCGAGGGGGTCCCCTTGTTGCACACCAAGTCTTTGAGGACAATATATATTGGGCATAATAAAGCTTAGCCGGATGTAAGTAACAAAATTCTACCCAAATGAGAAATACCTGGACAATGGATACGTACTTCCTTGATGAGCTGAGACCTGCTCACCATGTTGAAAGCATTAGAGAAGTCAATTAGCAACATTGACATTGTATCAGAATGGCCCTTTATCTCCAAAAGGCGGTTTACATCATGTAAAATACCTTCTCCTCCCACCGGAACACCAACCCCGAATTGGTAGTCACCTAAATAAGAAGTCATATCCTTCCCAATAGCATAAGCAGCCACCTTGGAAACTAATCCACGCCAAATAGTTCCCACCGCAATGGACCTAAGACCTCCCCCCGGCTTCAGTAATGGTGTCAACGGTGCACTAGCAATGTATTCGCCTAATTCACTAGGGCATTTTCCAGCCAACCAAAGGTTGACAACCCCAGAAATAGACAAAAGCAAATCATCCGCCACTGCTGCCGCTGCTCCACCAAAGGCATCGACTAAGTGCTGCGCACGTAGACCATCACGTCCACATGACGTACCTTTAGGGAAGCTTTTAATTGCTCCCAAAATAGCCTTAGAACTCACACAAATGGGGTCGGAAATTTTATCGTCTATAGGGACCTCAGGAGGTGAAGCTAACAGATGTTTGTCCAAAGCGGTCCACATAAGTCTGCTCTTCAAGGGAGCAACACCAGACGAAGATAAGACCCGTATCGCAGCAGCAACATGCCCTGAGTTAATATTTTTCTGACAAGCGCTGATGGCTGCCGCTTGCTGCTTCTCCTCTGCCTTCTTCTCGTCATCTTTCTTAGACCCCCAACGAAGCGGCTGTTGAAGCAATCTCTTCACTAGTATGGAGCATCCATTGGGCTCTTTCCAAACATCAAGAGCTTGGAGAATTGCTGCCACCTTCAGTCTCTTACGGCTGCTGGACTTCTGCTCAGCTGAGCTTTTAGGTTGATACAAAGACAGAGTACAAATGAGGAGAAGTAGAAGACGAAGCCAACCTGTTAAAGAGGAGGAACAAGCAAGAACACGGTCGAGACAGGCCTTGAGAGTTCTCGATAAAGCAAGTCGGCATTTATGTGGGATGCAGTTAACAGTAAGGAAGTTACGCTGAAATACAATATTGAGCGATTCGAGAGAGAGAACCTCTCGTGTCGTCACCGCCATTGTTCCTTGAGTATCACCTCGATGCATCATCAACCAAAGCTACGGCATGCACCTCGTCCGGCTTGATCAAACCGTGTATCAAAAAATCCGTTCCTTCCCCAAAGCTAAGACAATATAATGTGAAAAAGGAAAAACACAAGACACCAGAAGTTTTATTAACGAGAAAAACTGCATTTCCAGAAAAACCCCGGGACCTTGTCCAGTTTTGAACACCAAACTGTATTAAGCTGCTACATACACTAACCTCAGATTGGAATGTAGTTGAGATTGAATTAACCCTCAAAGCAATTCATTTGCAGTCGTGTTCCTTACGTCTCTTGAACCTCGCAAGTATCCATGCAATTGATTCCCTTAGCTGGCGTCCTTTACAGCCTAAGAGTTGCTTCAACCTAAGTGAATACTTTTGATACCAATCTTCCTCTAACATGTAAGCCTATATGATTTCTCTTTAGATCGTTTAGATCAAGGCTTGGAAAGCGGATTGCAATAGATAAAGCTAGCAAACCTCACTAATCATGAATACTTACACTCAGTTAGCCGAGAATCCTGGATTACTAACCACCTATCAAGAACAATCTTAAACCGATTAACAAAGAAGAGTTTTATATATCTATCTTGAGGAATCACAAAGTCTAAGATGAAGAGAACTTAACGATTTCTATCTATTTCGTTCTTGATTGAAGATTGACGAAAACCTCAACAATCAATAAGAACAAGATCAGGATACACGAACTATAAAGGTAAGGATATTCGTACCTGGCTTCACGAATCCTTAGGTGAAGTCTTTAAGTTGTAAACCTAATTATGTTTCTCAGAGAAAAAATCGTTATGAGTAGTATGGGAAACATTATTTTATCCCTGACCATTTCGCAAAAGGGATGTATGTAGCAGATAAAATTATGTGTAACCCAAGGAATGAGATACTTCATAATACAAAGAAGTATTATCTGTTGTTTTTTATTAGAAGAAATTTTTGAATTTTCGCATAAGGTTATGAAATTATGTGTTTCTTTCGCAAACAACAAGTAGCGCAGATGGTTAGGGATTAGGAGTATGGGTTAGAGTTCGCATGATCAATTCTCGCAAAGCTCAATATTTTTCACACTTTTTGGAACTATTGAAAAGAAAGGAAGAATAATAGAGTGGCAATATGTGTTTCTTTCGCAAGCTGAAGCTAGCTCAAATGGTCAGCAATAAAAGGAAGGAGTATGATGTCTAGGGTTCGAATCTCCCCATTCGCAAAGAGTTTTTACACTTCGCAACGCAAATGTTTACCTTGCGAACGTTCGCAGCATGAACGCTTCGCAGATGTTCGGTTACTTCGTGCAAATGTTTACTTTGCACAGTCTTTGATAATCTCGCAAGGGTATCTCGCAAGAAGAAAAGTAGGTGGTTATTTCGCAGAAACACTTCGCAGAGGCAAGGCTAGCACAGTTGGTTAGGAGGCATGAATGCAAGCAGAAGGTCGCGGGATCAATTCTTGCTTCTCACATATTTATTTTTATTATGCGAAATTTCGCAAGGACTTTCCCTATTTCGCAAATAAGAAAATTGATGATTATCTCGCAAATTAATTTCGCAAGAGAGGGTTAGAACAGTTGGTATGATGCGAGAATATGCAAGAGGCAGGTCAAGGGTTCAAATCTCATTTCTCACACTTCTTTTTGCTGCGAGATAACTATATTTTGTGCGACGTTTATACGTTTCAAGGATGCTAGCTTCGCAAGCAAATCATATACTTCGCAAGAGACAACAACAACAACAACGAAGCACATAAAATCTAAGTACCACTTTCTTTGAACATTTTACTTTTACAGAAAATAAAAGATTTTTGATTTGATTAAAAAAAAAAAAATCATCAAAATTACAAAGATTTCAAGATTTCAAAGAGTTCAAAATTATAAAGAATTACTAAGATTTCTAAGATTTCTAAATTACAAAGATCTTAAAGATTTCAAAGATTTGAGAAAAATCTTGCAGATTAATTTATATATTTCTCTTGAATATTTACTTTACTTCAAATGATATGATATTATGAGAATGAATGAAATGACAGAATGAAAGAATGAGTGAAGGAAGTGACGAAATGAAGGAATGAATGAAAGGATGAATGAAAGAATGAAGACATGCGATAATTTCGCAAAGATAATGGAAATGCGATAACTTCGCAAAGAGAATGAGAAGAGAAAATCAAAAATGAATGATTGAATGAATTGACAAAAATGATTGAGTGAGTGAATGGGACGAACCTTTATGGCGTACACCCTAGTTCGCGAATGATATTTCGTAAGAGGCAAATGTAAGACCTAAAGTGCGTCATATAAGGGGTATCTCTTGACATGGCTCGGTGAAAAGGTTACACCGCTCCTGGAACCCGAGTCATGGAGATTTGGGGCCCATGAAAGCCTATCCGGAGAGATACCTTGGATTTCCAACTATATATATAAGGTTATACCCTGTTGGACGCCCGAGGGTCTCTTCCAAGGAGTCAGCCCGATATGACCAAGGCGCCGAGGTACACGGTTGAGTCAAGAGTGCGGGGAGCATGGAACTTCCTTACCACTCTTGACAAGTCTTGGTACATGCTGCACTCGGCCCGAAGAAAATTCCACTTAGGGTGCAGTCTCGTAACCATAAGCCCTATAGGTATAAGGGATAAGAGGCTGCGAAAACAACTGCTTGCTGTTAAGACCGGATGGGAGGAGCTAGTCTTGTATGGCCGATGTACGCCTCCTTGAAGGGGCAACCAGGGAGATGATAAGGGCGTCACCCTCCACTAGGGAGAGTGTCAAAACAGACGCAAATGTCATGAGGCTCTATTTTCGCAAGAAAATTTAGGCTTGTCATATTTGTGCGATGATCCTGAAGAGGCAATAATACTAACGCGAGGGTAAGACGAGATCAATGGGTCTTTACATGAAAGTGTAACGACGTCCTGCGATTTTGTCGCAAGACGGCAATGTCATGGGGCTTTATGTTCGCGAGAATATTTAGGCCTGTCATATTGTCGCAATAATGAGGGATGGCAAAATAAGACCTTTAACTAGGAAGGCAAAATAAGACCACACAGAATAAATGATAAGGCAAGATCAATGGGTCATTACATGAAAATGTAAAGACATCCTGCGATCTTGTCGCAATGACAAAATTCAACATAAACAATTTGGATGAAGGTAATACAGTTCTTTTATCGCAAAAAAGATTACATGATAAGCTTGTGAGCTTGAGAAAATGATTAAATGATAAGCTTGCGAACATATACATGACAATGAGACTGAGGCAATGCAAATGCCGCACGCTTGATATTATGATCATATTATTATGCGATACTAATTATGCAGGAATAAGAAGAGATGAAGCACAAGTAAGAACTTGCGAGAAACAATAAATACACAAAGAGGAATGCATATACTAGAGACAAAATCAGAGAAATGAAGAATGGAAGCGATTTAAAGCTACATCAATTTTAGAACGGCAAAATGAGCTAAGTAACACAAACATTAGCTATACATTGCAGTAGATAAGCATTCTCATCATACAAGCATTATACTCGCATCATGAAAGCATCGCATAAGCATTTCATGGCATAAACATCGCATACACATTTCATAACATAATCATTACATAAGCATTATATTCACACAAGTATTTTACAAAAATTCGCAGAGTTATTCAGAATTTCGCAGAATGAGATTATTTCGCCAAATTATTTCTCACAATTATAAGCAATTTGAAGAGATTATACTATCGCATGAGAACAAAGTATGAGACAGAGGCAAGATAAGAATGAAGAAATAACTCGCTCATTCAACACTTTTTCAATGATTATACCCTCATAGATAAAGAACAGAGGCAATTATGGATAACCAAGAAAAAATGTTATGTTCTTTATCTTCTCGGCAAGAATCACTTCCAAAGAAGATATTCACCAATGAACAACAAGAATCCTCACCAAAAATGGAATAATAACTTCCATGAACAGAGGCAATACTTCTTATACTTCAAGGATTAATACTTCTTATTCACTTCGCAAAGTTTCGGAACTTCGCAAAAGAATAGAGCATTGCATGAGGCAAAGAACATGGAGCGAGAGTTTCGCATGATGGATTCGCAATACTTCTTATATTTAGAGGAGTAAGTACTTCTTATAATTCTCAAAGGATACTTCATATTTCTTATATATTTCGAGGATTAAGTACTTCTTATACTTCTTCAAGGATACTTCATACTTCGCATACTTCAAGAGATAATACTTCTTATTCACTTCGCAAAGCTTCGGAACTTCGCAAAAGAATAGAGGCAAGTACGTACTTTTCAAGTCCAGTATTCTTTCGCTCGTTCCTTCAACAACAAAGATCAAAGACTACTACAACAACAGATTTTTTCTTAAAGATCGCTCTTCAAGCAATATTCAAGAAAAAAGAGGCAAGATGTAGGATCAGAATATCGCATCAAGGAAATACTTGCGAAGTCCTCACCAATGACACTTTGCGAGTGTCGCAGACTGATGGCGTAATAGATGGCGATGATAGAAACATGAAGAAAGTGCGAAGATCTTGCGAGAACTGGAGTGTCTGCGAGATTTAATATTTATACTCTTGCGAGGATGTCGCAAGGTAAATCCGAAATTAAGGGAAATATTAGTTGTACATGAGCTGTCATCCACTATGTAAACACTATATAAAGAGGAGAGCAGGAGAGAGAAAGGGGAGGAATAATTTTGGGGGAACACTTTTAGTAGGAGAGAGATATTTTTAGGAGAGAGATATTTTTTAGAGAAGGATTTATTTTCTTTATCATCTTCTTCCCCAAATAATTAGATCTAAAGCTCTAGAAAATATCCATTAATGGAGATCATAAATGTAATTCTCATGTAACCTCAACAATCATAGTGAAGAACCATGGATGTAGATCACATTGATCGAACCATGTAAAAAATCTTTGTGTCCATTTTATAATTTTAGCATTTTTATCTTCATTTTCATATCAAATAAGTTTAGATCTAGAAATTATTATCAAGATATAGTGAGGGGTGTAGTGTAGGATTTCCTGCAACTACACATCACATATGTAGTTTCTCGTATTAGCTCTTGCGTTCAATAGATTATCGATCTTAGCTAGAGAAAAAAGTTATTATTTTGATTAAAGGTGTTTAAGTTGCAAATTTAGTCCCCGGAAGCATGTGAAGGTATTTCATATCCTCTATAACCAAAAGACCTAATAAATGTTACTTTCATCGGAATGTTACTTTTGCTTCTTGATCCTATAATAATTTTGATTGTGTTGGCATAGGGTAATGTGAATGTTTCATAGAATGTTTGTTGGCTCAGCCATACCTATTTTGAAGATCACTAGTTTGTCTGTATTTTGCATCATATGTCTTCAAATTTATAGAAATATATTAACTCCCCAGACATCACATACACACCTGTCAGGATATTGAATCCTATTTGTTGGAGTGTACCTGCTCAATGTTTGTAAAATACCATTCCATTTGAGTTTGTATTCTTCATTTCAGTTTGCAGCAAGAATGAGACTAAAACCTGCATAATGTTATTCTTTTCTATGATACACTGATATGGTCATGCTCAAGTCTTTTGTGGCTTTTATCTTGTTTGTTCCGTTATTTGTTTGTCCATATTGGCCAATTTCTCAGCGTGCATGTTTCAACTTTTGCACAACATATTCACCACTACTGTCACTTGCATTGTTTAGCACTTTTAGCTACTCTGCCACTCTCTACAACCTTTTTCTGCAGCCACATAGGGTTCAAAATTTGCAATGGACTGTCCCTCCATTTGTGTTTTATAAAAAATCAACATTGATACTTCATTACTACATAATCAGAGTTTTGTAGGGTATTGACATACTATTTCGGAATGATGCAGGGCAATTTGTGGGAGCAATGGGAAGGTACATACGTGCAGATAGTGTAGCTCAAGCAAAGCATGGGGGTTGTATGCTCTTCAATGGGCATCTTAATTAACAAATCACCTATTAAGAAGATAATAAGCAGTTGATGAACTGGATTCACGACACCACTCAGGTTGCTCACTGGCAGAATGGTCGTGTATTTTCCAAGTCTGTATGTTTGTTAAAGAGTAATGTGTTGTTGTCTTGTTATACTGTAAATAGAGCCAGGAATGCTGCTGCAGACAAGTATGTGTTGTGGTCTTGTTAAGTATTTTCATACCTAAGTTAGAATTTCTTTGCTCAGTGTTGCAACTTGCAAGATGACAACATTTGCCGGTTTAGTTAATCTATATGTATATACTCTTCTGAACAAATAAACTAAACAATTAAATTCAACAATGAATACCCAAAACAGAGCCATCATTTGCAGAAACAGCAACTCTACAACTGGCTTCAGTTTCAACATGATGAGTAAAAAATTTCAGAATTTTCACCCTACCCGCCATTTTCATCTTCAATTCCATCTCGAAAGTATGTCCAGAACGTAACCCACTGCCGGGATCATCATCACCATTGAAGCTATTTAATGTCATCATCGGAGTAGAAGAATTTAATGGAAAAGATTGAACAGAAAACATTGCAGACATAAATTGAGTACGACCAGATTCAATTGTACCAGCAGGAATAAACATGAAACCAACTTGATTACCAGAATAAACTAGTTCAAGAGAAGAATGAAAGTGAGTAAAAACATCACGATTGGGGTTATTAACCGAGACATATTGAGCGAAAGTGAAGTTAACAGAGTTGTTAGAAAACGAGAAAGTTGGGAGCTGAACTGCGTTAATCGAAATTTTTGGATCTTTGGGTTTGAAAAGAGTAAAGAAAACTATTAAGATTATCATTGATATGGAAACTATAAAAATTGTTGCTATTATACAAGATGCTAGATTTGTAGGACCTGCTCTTTGTTGTTTGTTATTGTTCGCCATTACTGTTGCTGCTGCTGATGATGATGATGATGAAGGAGAAGAAGAAGAAATTGTTGCGAGTTTGTTTGGAAAATTTTCAGTGTGTTCAGGGTTCAGAGAAAAAGAATCAAGAGATTGGTTTTAACTTTAACTTTTGACTTAAATGAAATACTTTGAGTTTGCTTTTGTCTTTTTGAGATACTTTGAGTATTAACATTTGGAATGGTTCCACCAGTATTAACATTTGGATTGGTTCCACCAATTTGTCACCCTCACTTTTCCTATTTACCACCCATGTCAAAATTTCTAAAAAGATTTTACCTTTCCATTCTATTTTTCCTATTTACCACCCATAAAAAGTCAAATATAATTTGACTAAGTGTCACGCCTTCAAATGTTCCAAGCAATTTTTCGCGAAGGTATAACCCGGCAATACAATGGTTCAGTGATCTCTTATCACCCACTTGTATTTCAGCCTTATAAGATTGCACCAATGCAATCAGCCAACTCTACCAAGAGTATGCAACGGAAGTCTTACTCAGATCTTCTCTACCAAACAATGTAGCCCATACTACAAAGAGGTTTCTGCCATGTTTATGCTTCACAGAATTTGGGGGAGTATAATCAAATCAACAAGAAAAACTAAAGCCAAACACATAAGCCAACAAACTCACTTTTATTAGCTTAAGGGGAAGATACAAAATCGTCCAACCAATGGACTTTACAAGCTTATTCTCTAAGCCTAACGCAGCAATCACTCTCTACTGCAAATGTGGTTCCTCAACACTCGAACTATTGAACAACTCGTTTACAAGGGTTCTCTCGGCTATTTATAATGCCAAGAACCAGGGGCCAATCCGTATGCAACTCACAGCACGCCCCATGAACAGCCATCTGTCCATGGGCAGTTCCCTAACCGCCAGTTCCACTTTTTAACGGTTAGCTTTAGTGCTGGCTTGTACAATGGCGCCACACCTGTCTTCAACGGTTAGGATATGCCAAACTCGGTTATAAAACACTTTATAACCGTCTCTAACTTGCTCTTCTACTTTAGCATGCGTGTGATGCACACACTCTTCACATCTGGCACTTGCACTCAGATCCCGCAACATCGCAACATGCAACTCAGCTTGCACTTCTGCCAAATACTGCTATTATGGCTTGCGTTGTGCTATTATAGCTTGCATTGCACTATTATAGCTTGCATTGCACTATTATGGCTTGCATTGCACTTGGCTCATTTGAATGCCAACATCCAAATATTATGCTAACTGAGTCTTGACTTGCTTAGTTCAGTCTTCATGCTTCATATGCATCACTTGCATCTCCTTTGGCGAGCAACTATCACCAATGACGTGTTTGGCCTCACCATTGATGCACATGCACAGTTCATGCCTTGGCCAAAGCTTGGGACCATGCCAAAGTCATTCCATGACTTTGCATCTCATCCTTTATTCCTTCCTTGAGCTTGGCTAACTCTGAATAAGGATATGCAATACTATCGCATAATGTTGCTAATGCCAAGTAACCTTTCTTGTCTCAGCCATGTTGGCGCTACATCGTCGGATTGTGCAGCTCCATCTGCCAGGTTACGTATTCCGTAACGCGCAATGATTATGCGTCACTATGCGGACCGGTCATAGACCTCCCCCACTCAATCTGTTCAACGTCCTCGTTGAACGCAACATCAGTTCAGTCTCTGTTGAACTTTCCTTGGCCTTATACACATCTGAGCCATTCTCAGAATCAGCAACTATGTTTGGCCTTTAACCTTGCCAAATCTTTTCTGCCTAGTACTTTACGCCACCACTTAGTTTGTTAGCCTTGCCATTGAGCCTGTGGATTCCAGCTTCATTGTCGCATCGTCGACTATGCTTCAATCTCTACTTCATTCACATCTCAACACCCAAATGCCATTTGCAATCTGTTGTGATGCCCATTGCATCAACACAAATTTTTCCTTCAAGCCATTTCGTGCCTAAGTGTACACTTCAAACAGCTAACATATCACCCTGATATGCATGACTTAGCTTACTTGCCTTCAATTCCGACTGACATTGCACCTTTGCAATTCAACAGGTCTTACTGTAGACTAAGTGTTCTTCAATCTTTTGCAACACTCTTGTGCAAAATCGACTAAAATGCATGACATTAGCCATGACTTAGGAAACCCGTGACATCACAATGTCTCTTTAGAGACCAGGTTCCTCTTCACGCGCCCTTGAAACTAACAAGGCCTCACTTGTTCTTTCAAACTGCTACGCTTTAATGTAGCGGAAAAACAACATCATGTTCTTCCTAACTATGAGTTACTCTTAACTCATATACTTGATGGACTTACATCTTCATTCTTGCTGCGTTACTCCATGCTATCGCTGCCAAATACTGTCGTACTTCTATATAACTCTCCCAACAGCAAACTTGCCTATGCCACCAACTTTACTTCTTGCTTGGTTTTGCTTTCAACGTTTCCTATTGTATACTTTGGCTAAGTATACTCATAGTGCTTCCCCAATGAACTTAGTTTTACATTAAGCAAAAAGAGACAAGTTTTTTGCTTAAACACATCCTTCATTCATTACACTAGCCTTACATAAGAAACATAGGGACCATTCCCATTACACCACTGGCCAATACTCTCTAGCCTTTACCAAAGCAAAGACATTACCAAAGCAAATACATCAACTAAAGTGTGCCAACTTCAAAGACCGTAAGATTAGCAACACCCAACTTAACTTGAAAACAGAAACAACAAACAGATAATATGCCAAAGTCTCCATACTTCAACAACCTTGCAGGTTCAGGAACTTGCAAACAGTACTGCAATGCCCCTGCTTCGTACATGAGCTAATCATGGCGAATAAGGGACACTAAGATCCATAGGACATCCAAATTCCATGTGAATCTCAGCTAAGCTTTCTTCGAACGAGCGGACAGGGGCAAACTCACTTGCCTTTCCCATGTTCATATCAACCGGACTAACTTTCCTTACACCTTTCACGAAACAAGGTGCACTCGGACTTTGTATGAAAATTCCGCCAAGGTGAGGCATCACTGTTGCCTCTGCTTCTTTGAAAAAGTTGTTACCAAGGATCATCTCAAAGTCATTGAGATGCATCACCATTACACTGATATGGCCACGCCAATCTCCAACTTCAACATTTGCCACTGCCATCCCCTTGATTGGCTTAGCTATATCATTCACTTGTCTTCATGCAAATGACCAAATGATATACTTCCAAACCCAAGTACTCTGCCAATGACAAACTCATAACAGTATGCGACGCACCTGTATCTGCCATGCCCCAGAGACGATGATTGTGTATGCCAACTTTCACATAAACTAGGCCAGCGCCACTCAGCCCATGCTGTACTGCTGCTGTTTGTGCTACTATGTTGCATAGTCGAATAGGATTCACATGCTCCACTTGATCAGTTTCTTCTTTGTCACCACTACACTCAGTGACGATTGCGGACAATTTTTCTTTCTTTGGACAATCACGTGCAAGGTGAGGACCCTTGCATAAGAAACAACCACCAGCCTTGTTCTTCGCAGCCAAACTATCATCCCTTTGATAGCTTTTCTCCTTGGCCTCAGAACCTTTCTTATCCTTGTCCTTACTCTTCTGGTTTTTCTTGTCCTTACCCTTCTTATTAGCATCAGTTGAGGTATTGACCGACCTAAAATCAGCAAGGCTGTCCACGATTGCAATGGCCGAAGGTAGGTCTTTGGCACCTTGCCTTCGCACTTCGTCCTGAGCCCATGCTTGCAAACCAGATGTAAAATTGAACAACTTGTCTTCCTCAGACATGTTGCGAATATCTAGCATCAGAGATGAAAACTCTTTCATGTATTCCCGTGGTGTACCGGTATACCTCAGCTTACGCAACTTCTCTCTGGCTAACCAAGCAGCATTGCTTGGTAAGAATTGACTCTTCAATTCTTCTCTCATGACATCCCATGTCACGATACTTGGACGACCAGCAGTAAGGTCATCATCAGTTCTAGTTCTCCACCATAACTTCGCATCACCCTCCAGGTACATGCTAACGAGAGTAACCTTTTGTTCTTCCGGGGTTCTGGCATCCTTGAAGTATTTGTCCATATCCCACATGAAATTCTCCAATGCCTTCGCATTTCTTGCGCCAGAAAACGACTTAGGTTCTGGGACTTTAATCTTCGTAAAGTCACTGCCACTACCACCTGCAGTAGCTTGATATGCACCAATTACACCCACCATACGCCTCAAGACACTAATCTCATCAGTTAGTTCTTTCAAGGCACCTGTGAACATGGTTTTAACAGCATCGATTTGGCCTTCCAAATCACCATGCTTCTTAGTTGCGTTTTGGTTTGACTCCAGCATCCAAGCAACATACTCATCAAGAGCCTGAATGCGAGCCATAACCGTTGCTTTATAATTGGCATCATTAGGATGGCGCACCTCTCCACCAATCCTATCTTCCAAGTTAGCAATCCTATCAGTCAAGGTATCTGCCGAACTCTTCTTACCAGCCATTATCTCTAGCAATTCAACAACTAAACTCGAGCAAAACAGAAAAAATCTTCCAACAAAAGCTAAAACAGAGCAATCATGCTCGATACCGTATTTTCACGCCTTCAAATGCTCCAAGCAATTTTTCGCGAAGGTATAACCCGTATACAATGGTTCAGGTGATCTCTAATCACCCACTTGTATTTCACCTTATAAGATTGCACCAATGCAATCAGCCAACTCTACCAAGAGTATGCAACGGAAGTCTTACTCAGATCTTCTCTACCAAACAATGTAGCCCATACTACAAAGAGGTTTCTGCCATGTTTATGCTTCATAGAATTTGGGGGAGTATAATCAAATCAACAGTAAACCAAAGCCAAACACATAATCCAACAAACTCACTTTTATTAGCTTAAGGGGAAGATACAAAATCGTCCAACCAATGGACTTTACAAGCTTATTCTCTAAGCCTAATGCAGCAATCACTCTCTACTGCAAATGTGGTTCCTCAACACTCGAACTATTGAACAACTCGTTTACAAGGGTTCTCTGGCTATTTATAATGCCAAGAACCAGGGCCAATCCGTATGCAACTCTGTTGCACGCCCCATGAACAACCATCTGTCCATGGGCAGTTCCCTAACCGCCAGTTCCACTTTTTAACTGCTAGCTTTGGTGCTGGCTTGTACAATGGCGCCACACCTGTCTTCAACGGTTAGGATATGCCAAACTCGGTTATAAAGCACTTTATAACCGTCTCTAACTTGCTCTTCTACTTTAGCATGCGTGTGATGCACACACTCTTCGCATCTGGCACTTGCACTCAGATCCCGCAATATCGCAACATGCAACTCAGCTTGCACTTCTGCCAAATACTGTTATTAAGGCTTGCGTTGTTCTATTATAGCTTGCATTGCACTATTATGGCTTGCATTGCACTATTATAGCTTGCATTGCACTTGGCTCATTTGAATGCCAACATCGAAATATTATGCTTACTGAGTCTTGACCTGCTTAGTTCAGTCTGCATGCTTCATATGCATCACTTGCATCTCCTTTGGCGAGCAACTATCACCAATGGCGTGTTTGGCCTCACCATTGATGCACATGCACAGTCCATGCCTTGGCCAAAGATTGGGACCATGCCAAAGTCATTCCATGACTTTGCATCTCATCCTTTTTTCCTTCCTTGAGCTGGGCTAACTCTGAATAAGGATATGCAACACTATCGCATAATGTTGCTAATGCCAAGTAACCTTTCTTGTCTCAGCCATGTTGGCGCTACATCGTCGGATTGTGCAGCTCCATCTGCCAGGTTACGTATTCCGTAACGCGCAATGATTATGCGTCACTATGCGTACCGGTCATACTAAGCCACTATTATTATTCTTTTTCGCCTAAAGGAGAGGCCCTCTCTTTTCGCTAAAAACAAAAACACTAAACCTCTGTTTTGTTTAATCATTATTGTTCACCAACAGTTTATGAATTTATTTGATCTTTTATCATTAAGGGCCCGACGTTGGTTGGTTAATTGGTGACTTACTTTATTTTATGTTTTAAAAATTCGTTGAAGTGGTAGTAGAGGTGGTGAAGATTAATCATTAATTCACTCTTTATTTAAGCAGCAACAATCAAATCAGGGTTTAGTTTATACCCACAATAATGTTTGAGTCTGCCCATGAGTTTTCCGATATATATGTTCGCTTCATATAAATGTAGCCCATCAACATCTACACGGTTACACAGTTTGTATGAGCCTGAGAATCACGCCGAACAACTTCAACCATCATTTTATGATGAGAATTATCCTGAGTTATCCCGGCTCTATGATTACTGGGACTGAATTAAATGAGTTATCCATTCTCATTTTTAAAAAATCATTAAAAAAGACAGCGAAGTGAGATCGGTGGGTGGAGATGGGGAGAAGCTGACGGTGGTGGGGAGGAGAAGGTGACGGTGGTGGGGAGAAGAAGAATAGTTGTTTTAGGGTTTGTTTCTTTCGGTTTAGTATTTGGGTGGTTTTAACATGAGTGTAAATTAAAAGTCAAAGAGTGGTATTTAGGGTATATTTTAAAATATGTCGGTGGTAAATAGGATAAATGAGAGTGGCAATTAAGGTGGATGGTAAATAAGAAAAACATGGGTGGCAAATAGGTGAAACCTTTGGATTCACACCCGCCTCCCCGCATTTTTGTCTCAATAATTCTTTTCAGCCCACCCGTCAATCCCACCGTCAAACCCACCGCTGAGGTGGCCGTGATGTGGCTAGACTTTTATTTCTCGTTCTTCGTTTCATTCAAGTTCTGGTCGAAAAATAGGTAATCAAAAAATCTTCGATCTATCATCCAAAAACTCGCATCGAACATTAGCAGCTGAACAAATTTTAGCTTACAAATCTATCAACCAAAAACTCGTTCAAGATTTAGCTTATAAATCTGAAAATAAATAAATAAAACTCATTGGGACTGAAATTCTAGTTGTGTAAGTTTTTGGGGTTACGAGAAATCTAGGAATAGAGTTGATGATTGGAAATCAATATATATTGGTACCCGTAGATACTCTTTGAAGCGCACAACGAAAGCCTATACAGAAAAAGATCTACTTGGGTTTGGTGGATTTGGTAAAGTTTACAGCAACAACAAAAAAACATTGCCCAAATCGAATTCCGAAGTTGTAATTAACGGATTTCGAATGAATCAAACAAAGGTTGAAAGAATATTTGCGAAAATTTATTTTTGAAACTGATTAAATTGGTCATCTATGTTGCTTGTATATGATTTATGCCTAAGGAAAATGCTACCCCGCACGACGGTGCGTTGCAGCAATATAAGCTAGCGCACATCGGCCGTTGGATCACACAATATGTGATCTAGACTGTGGTACATCAGTCTTTATATAACAGCAATGTAACGAAGTCTCTTTTGATATTATCTCGAGATTTTAGTCAAAACATTTTCTTATTCTATTTTTTGTTCTTCCTTCTCCATTCTGTGATTTTTTGCATTAACGTTTTTCCTCTGCAACTAAAATTCAAAGATAATTCTCATTAACTAATGAATAAGGATAAAAGTTAGCAGAACCCTAACTTAATCTGAGTACAAAAGAGACATCTCCATATAACATCACACAATTTTTTTCTAATTATTTTTGAAGTCCTTCAATTTGACATGTATGGTGATGTTGATGTACTTGCAGGTTGCGGTGCATGAGAAATTGTAATTGAAATTTCTAAATGGGTTCTTAGCCCAGTATTTTAGGATGGGTTCTTAGTAGAGCCTCCATTAATGGAGGTAGTGAATAGATTTTTTTGATTAGGTGTTTGAAGAATTTCTGATTTATCATGTAATTATGATTCATGCTATATAATAATTTTCAGATTATTCCTGAAATATTAGTTGAATCAAGAATTAACGATTCAATTTTCCAATCTGTAATTATGAGCCGGTAAAAATGTCCCGATTAGATGATTCATTTATGAAGAACTGTATCTGTATTTTAGAAGAAGAACAATAATTGATGATTTTTTTTTATTTTTTATTTTTGTCTGAGTTTCTTTTGGACACCTGGTTAGGAGTAGTTAATAAACTTTTTAATCTAAAAAGCAAACTAACAATCGAATGGCTAGCAACCTGCTAGCTTATGTAGCTTTCTTTTGCAGCAAGCAATAAAGTGACAAAGACGACCTATGCCTAATGGAAGTTTAGACAAGTATTCATGGACATTTGCAGTACGTACCATGGTTTCATGAATCATTAACTGAAGGGTAAGGTGCACATAACACTATCATTTGCTCTTTCACATGAATCAGAAACGTAAGAAGAAAATTGATATTTTCCTCTCATGGCTAAGAAGTTGCATAGTGGCAACTGACTGTGAGGTTCTAAAGACACCTACTTCTTCCCATTATGAATAATACAATCATTAACATGTACGTAATAACTAGAGAATCATCCGCACATGAAAGAACGGTGATCTGTTCAGGTACTAATGTTCGATGTGAATTTTGAATGATAGTAGTACTTGTTTTTTTTTTTAACCAGAACTTGAACAAAACGACGGAGAAGAAAACCCTTAGCTTTTGGACCAAGAAAACGTAAAAGTCAACCCAAGTCAGCAGTGGGTTTGACAGTGGGATCGACTGGTGGGCCGAGCAGAATCACTGTTTTTGTCTCAGGTTTTGCAGCGCGTGCACTTGTTTGACTAAGACCACGTGTCATGACACGTGGACAGAGCTGATTCAGATAGCAGCCCCTAACAGATCCTGGACACCGGTTAGTCTAAACCCATCTGTTCATTTATAAAGTAAACTTTTGTTTCTGCGAAATTCAGTTTTCTAACGCCCTAATTTCTGAAATTCAAAGGCTTTGTCGTTCTTGACAAAGAAAATATAACCTAACTGCCGCCAAAAATTGGGTGAAGAAGCTCAAGGTAAGTTGAACTGCATTACTATCTTCATTTTTATTTTTATTTTAAGCATACCTCATAGTTTTTCAATAGTTCAATTGCGGAGTGATTTGTGCTTATTAACTTGTAAATTGTGATCTACGGCGGCAGTAGATCATCTACCTTTTACCGAGACATCGTTGCAGTAGAATCTGGCCTAGAACTGTATATAATCTAAGTATCTAACAGTTCTTGAATTCTGAATTGAAGACTACATTTAAATTGTTTCACGAACGGAGGAAAAACACAGTTTAATGAAAATCATAACTCATGTCATTTGCACATTTAGAGCATCCAAATTATGTTCATTTTTCGCACTTTTATTGGGTAGCATGTGCCTGCAGCTAGTATTATACAAGGATAAGAGTAACAAAATCAGGGTCAATGTCGAAATTCAATGGATGCTTGACTAGAAAGAAGGGGGTTTATGTTGTAGTGATACTTGACGTTACTCTAGGATCGGAACATTTACCTGATGTGTTCTGTTTGAATGTAGAGAATGCACCAAGCCTGTAAGCACAGAAAAACATGAAATCGTGAACCGTCGATCCTCAAAGAGATGAAATTGCGAACACGTCAACTAGAGAAAGAAAGCTCCTTGAATAACTCATCTGAGCATGGTGGCGGATCCACTGAAGTTTCACAATCATGTCGATCTGAGGTAATATTAACTATCCTTCCAAGTTTTTTTTTCTTCTTTTTTTTTTTCTTAAATTGTGTCCCAAAATGTACCTTGGCTGCATAGCCATGAGTCTGTAAGCAAACACATACATTAGCAGTTGGGTCGAGCATACTCAGTTATCTTGACTGGTGGTTGGTTTACTACTTCTAGAGTCAAGTTATATGTTACTCCCACCATCCCAGGAAAGTGATTCTTTCACCTTCTCATTTTTGCCTAAAAATAGGCCAAATAGAGAAAGTGAAAGTATCACTTTATGAGTCTTAAGCGAAATGAGTATTGCATACGTAGATACTGGAGCATTTGATATTCTATTCCGATGTTGAAAAAAAAATAATATACTAAGTCACTGATGGTATTGACTTCTGGAGCTGTTTATCCAATGGAGACTGGACTTTCTAGAATTAGCTGGCATGTAGCTCGAGTATAATGTGGAATGTCATGCGTTTAGCTTCCTCTCGAGTCTCAAGGCTTGCTTTTGTTTAACTTTTACTTGTTGTTTAGGACGATGGACTTGTTAATAATCCACAGAAAGCTAGCGACATCAAGGAGGTGGGCTTTCCCATCTCACAGAAGGGGATTGACTTGACTCAAAGTTTTGAAACTGATCAGGTATTGATTTTGCTTTACTACCTTCTTGGAAGATTTTATCCTTTATAATGTACCATATAGAAACTAATTTCGGTTAGATGTAGGTATTTGACTCAAGAGATGCAATGTTTGAATGGTGCCAAGAGGTTGCTAAAAAGAATAATACAAGACTTATTATTAGAAAGTCACAGACGAAACCAGCAGGAAAGGGTAGCTTCATTGTGGTTGTATGTGAAAGAAGTGGTGTTTACCAGTCTCATAGTAACGAGATTGACACTCTGGGGACTGAACCTCAGAAAAGAGGAAGCAAAAAGTGTGGTTGTCCGTTTACATTGAGGGGCGCATGCCTGCTTGAGAATAAATGGAAACTTCGTGTAAATTGTGGACGCCATAATCACGAGGTTGAAAGCAATCCGGTTTTGTTTAATCGGTGGAAACAAGTTGAGGAGCAGCTTTTACTTGATTTGACTGCAAGGGGTGCCCCTCCTCAACAGGTACTTCAAGCATTGAAGGAGAAGCACAAAAATAATGATGTGAACCTCAGGACCATATACAACAAGAGGTCGAAATTAAAACGGAAAGAGGTAGAAAGGAAGTCCGTGATGCAGCAGGTAATTTCGTCGTCACCCTAACACCATTATGTAGAATTTCCGAGGAAAGATGTAAAGCCAGATGAATTGCATGATTTAGTGTGGTGTCATCTGGATTTTACAATGTTCGAGATTTGTATTCCGTGTGTTAATGGTTAATTGCCGTTCTTTTCTTGTGATTAGGTTTCATTTCTAGGGACGTAATGAAATCAGTTCGACCATTAATAGGTGCACAATTCCAGGATGTATGCTATTTGATACTGTGTACCTCCTTAGTATTATGTTGAGTGTTGGAAGTTGGAACTAAGTATTTGGGTTCTTTAGCAGTTTGTTCTATAAAACCGATCCGTCTAGAAATTATTTGGCTTGTATTGTGCTCATGTAGTGAGCGAATACTTTGTAGATTGGTTGGTCTATTAGGATTAAATAATACAATTTTTTAACTTCCTCTTAAGTCGACTTCATTTCATATGTACTTGTTCAATAGGATGCTGGACCAGTTAATCATCCACATAAAGATAGCAACGTGATGGAGGAAAACACACTGGCCTTGAGCGTAAGGATCGATGTGGCCCAGTGCTTTCAGACTGATGCAGGACCAGTTAATCATCCACAGAAAGAAAGCATTTTGATGGAGGAAGACA
This sequence comes from Papaver armeniacum, assembly GCA_023531295.1. Lineage (NCBI taxonomy): Eukaryota > Viridiplantae > Streptophyta > Magnoliopsida > Ranunculales > Papaveraceae > Papaver > Papaver armeniacum. Next base: position 35,590 of record JAJJWW010002309.1, on the reverse strand, counting down.
CTTTGATCTCGAAGGCGGGGACCGATATGACCCAATGTTTTCAGAACGATCAGGTATTGATTTATTTTTCAAGCTTCTCCGACGAGTATATTCTGAATAACCTTGTATAGAAACTTAAATATATAGCAATTTGACTCTCAAGATGCAGCATTTGAATGGTTCCAGGAGGTTGTTAAAAAAATAATACTAGACTTGTGATTAGAAAGTCAGAGATGTAACCAGCAGGAAAGAGAATCTTTCTTTTGATTGCTTGTGACAGTAGTGGGTTCTCACAAATCTCGACCAAATATTACTAGACTTGCGATTAGAAAGTCACAGACGAAAACTGCAGGAAAGTTTGGCTGTGTTCTGATTGCTTGGAACTGCAATTTTTTGTACAAGTTTCGAGCAAACTATAGCATATTCTGCCTTCTGGTGGCGCACTCTTATGCTGCTTCTGAGAATTTGATTGCTGAAAGTAAAACAAATGAGTATTTAGTTTTGTTTGTCCAATGGAAACTAATTAATCTATAATTTGGTTGGCATCTACTGTTCTTATATAGAATTATTGGCACCTCTCTAGGCTTGGCTTGATAAAATTTGAACTTGCTCATTAGGGTAAAGGACTAAAAGATAGCAATATGATGAAGGGAGACGCTCCGATCTCGAAGGAGGGCGTCGAGGTAATCGACCTTCGTCAGAACGATCAGGTACTAATTTGGTTTTCCTAATATGTTGGAAGAGTTTATTCTTTATAATGTTATGCAGTTACTTATGCCAGTCAAATGGAGGTTGGTCTATGAGGATTTAACAACATGAACTCTTAGCTGCAACACAAGGTTTGACTTGATTTTATTTTTACTTGTTCATTAGGATGAAATACCAGTTAGTGATCCACCAAAAAATGGGAATATGAGGGAAGATGACTCTTCAATCTCGAAGGAGGGAGTGGATGTGACTCAATTTTTTCAGACCAATCAGGTATTGATTTTATTTTTCCAGCTTCTTGGACAAGTATATTGTAAACAATGTTGTGTGGCTTCTTATTTGTGATACATATGTAGCTATTTGACTCACGAGATGCAGCATTTGAATGGTGCCAAGAGGTTGCTGGCAAGAACAAAACAAGAGTTATAATTGGAAAGTCAGAGACGAAACCAGCAGGAAAGGGTAGCTTTGTTCTGTTTGTTTGTGATCGAAGTGGTGTTTACAGGTACACTAGTTGCACACCAGATACCAGAAAACGTCAGAGAAGAGAAAGCAAGAAGTGTGATTGCCCTTTTAAAGTGAGAGGTACTTGTCTTCCTGAAAATAAATGGAGACTTCGGGTTCTTTGTGGAAGACATAATCACGAAGCTGAAAACACATCAGTTCCACTATTTAATCGGGATGAGGAGCAGCTAGGGGTTAAATTGACTGCAAGTGGTGTTCGTCCCCAACAGGTACTTGAGGCATTGAAGGAGAAGAACAAAGAATGTCTTGTGAGTGCCAGTGGAAGTGCCATATACAACACAAGGTCAAAATTAAAACTGAAAGAGGTGGCGAGGAAGTCAGTGGCGCAGGAGGTAATTTCACAGTCAACCCAATACCATTACATAGAAATGCCAAGAAAAGATGTAAAGCCAGATGAGTTACATGATAATGTGTGGTGTCATCTAGATAATACGTAGTTGGCAAATTGTATTCCATGTGTTAATGGTAATAACTCCCGTTCATTCATGTGATAGGGTTTCTTTCCTAGGGACATATTAGTAGGTGCACAATTTTTAAAGTCAGGATATATGCAGTTAGATACACTGGACCACTCTAATGTTACGCTGGGTGTTGGAATTAAGTATTTGGCTTCTTTAGCACGTTCTCTAATAAAACTGAGCTGTCTAGAATTTATTTGGCTTGTATAGCTCCCTTTAAGGGCTTGACTTCATTTCAATGACTTGTTCAATAGGATGCTGGATCAGTTAATCATCCACACAAAGATAGCAATGTGATGGAGGAAAACACTCCAGCCTCAAATGCCAGGATCAATGTGGCCTGGTGCTTTCAGACTGATGCAGGACCAGTTAATCATCTACAGAAAGAAAGCATTTTGATGGAGAAAGACACTCTGATCTCGAAGGTAGGGATCGATGTGACCCAATGTTTCCAGACCTATCAGGTAGTAATTTTAATTTTCAAGCTTCTTCGACGAGTATATATATATATAGCTTTTTTGACTCTCAAAATGCAGCATTTGAACTTTTTCAAGAGGTTTTAAAAAAAATAACACAAGACTTGTGAGTCAGAGATGTAACCAGCAGGAAAGGAAGTCTTTCTTTTGATTGCTTGTGACAGTAATGGTGTTTACAAGTCTCGAGCAAACTATGGTGTACACGGTGGACCATTATTATATTGTGTTTTGGGTGTGGAAACTAAAGGAATGTGCTGAAGAATACTTGGCTTCTTTAGCTGGTTCATCTGGAATATATTGGGCATGTATTTTGCTTAAGTAATGAACAAATATTGTGTATAATAGTTGGTCTATCAGTATTGGACGACACAAACCTTTTGCTTCCTCTGCAAGCTTGACGTGATGTTATTTGTACTTTCTCATTAGGGTGAAGGACCAGTTAAGGATCCACTAAATGTTAGCAATATGATGGAGGAAGACACTCCGACCTCGAAGGAGGGGATGGAGATAACCCAGTGGTATCAGATCGATCAGGTACTAATTTTATTTTCCTATCTTCTCGGAAGAGTTTATTCTTTATAAATGTTCTGTAGATACTTATGCCGAATAAATGCAGGGTGGTCTATCAGGACTGTACAACATGATTTTATTTCTACTTTTTCGTTAGGATAAAATACCAGGTAGTGATCCACCAGAAGATGGCAATATGTTGGAAGATGGCGCTCCAATCTCGAGGGAGGGGATGGACGTGACTCAATTTTTTCAGACCGATCAGGTATTGGTTTTTATTTTTCCAGCTTCTTGGACAAGTATATCTTGAAGGATGTTTTATAGCTTCTTATATGGTTTTATGTAGCTATTTGACTCACGAGATGCAGCATTTGAATGGTGCCAAGAGGTTGCTAGAGAGAACAATACAAGAATCATAATTAGAAAGTCAGAGACGAAACCAGCAGGAAAGGGTAGCTTTGTTCTGTTTGCTTGTGCCCGAAGTGGTGTTTACAGGTACACTAGTTGCACACCGGATGCTAGAAAACGTCAGAGAAGAGAAACCAAGAAGTGTGGTTGCCCTTTTAAAGTGAGAGGTACTTGTCTTCCTGAAAATAAATGGAGACTTCGGGTTCTTTGTGGAAGACATAATCACGAAGCTGAAAACATACCACTTCCACTATTTAATCAGGATGTGGATCAGCTAGTGGTTAAATTGACTGCAAGCGGTGCTCGCCCTCGACAAGTAGTTGAGGCATTGAAGCAGAAAAACAAAGATTGTCTTGTGAGTGCCAAAGACATATACAACAGGAGGTCGAGTTTAAAACGGCATGTGGCAGAAAAAATGTCAGTGATGGAACAAGTGATGAAGTTGTCAACCCAATACCATTACATGGTATGGTACAGGAAGGATGAAGAGACGAATGAGCTTAAGGATATAGTATGGGCTCACCCAGAGTCTACATTGTTGGCAAAATGTTTCCCTTCTGTGCTAATGATTGATTGCACCTACAAGACCAATAGGTTTAAGGTTCCATTCTTTCATGTAGCTGGGATATCTTCTCTAGGAACACCCTTCACAGTGGCATATGCCTTGATCGAGGAGGAGACCGAAGAGCACTTTAGTTGGGCATTGACGCAGTTAAAATCCTTGTTTTTGCCCGATAGTTTACCATCTGTTTGTGTGATGAATGGGGATCATCCATTAATAAATGCAGTTCGCAGTGTATTTCCTGAAGCCAAGAGGTTGCTCTGCACGTTACATATAGGAGAATGCGTTGTAACTAATTGCAGGAAAGCGATTTCAGATGACAAAGAGTGGGACGACTTTCATCGTGATTGGGAATGTGTTTTGAAATCAGAGACGAAGGAAGATTTTGCGGATACTTATACTGAGTTTGTAACTACTTGGGTGACGAGGTACCCCACATGCATTAAATACATACGTGATACATGGATAGTTCACAAGGAGAGCTTTATTTTGTCTTGGACTCGGAAGATTAAGCACTTCGGTTACAATAAAGTTGCCACGGATGAAAGTGAGCATGAACAGTTGCGGAAGCATATGGAGTCTTCGACGAGCATGACTGGTTTTTTTCGTTGCTGGGAGGCAATGCACAGCATTGTGAAAGACCAGATTAATCAGATTAGTGCCTCCAATGAGAAAAGCTTAACGTATATTAATCGTAAACACCAGATACCTGCTTTCAAGACTTGAAGAACCATGTCTCCCAGCATGCACTGGACCTTATACTACTTGAACTCGAACAATTAGCAGTTGTAGAGTCGAACAAAGATATCCCTCAGCATGCATTGAAGCTTAGACAATTAGAGTTTAACCAATCAGTAGACACAAGCACTGGCGTAACTTCTTGTTGGTGTCTGATCTCTTATACACATGGTCTTCCTTGTGCGCATGAAGTACATAACTACATCCAGGATGGTAGGCCTATTCCTCTTTCTGCAATTGATCAACAATGGAAGCAACTCTCTGCAGTACTCGGTCTGAATAATAATCTAGATTTTATTTGCCTACCCGAGGTACAACTACTACAAGAAAGATGGATGGAAGCGTCAGAATCCGACCGATCCTTACTGGAGGAGCAGATGAGAGAGGTTGTGTCATCTTGGGATATGGCTATTAGACAGGGATGAAAAATCTGGTTTGACGCATTTTGCAGCATTTGTGACCTCTTAGAATTGGAATTTCTATAGGTCTGATCGCGAGAATGTCGTCCTGGATATATATATATATAATGGTGTCTTTGTTCATTTGTCGGCAGTCAGTGTGGGTGGTCATATTTTCTAGTGCTTGTCATCTCTTAAGGTTAACCTGAGACGTAATGTTGAATTAGCAAGAGGGGCCATGTGATTGTCGTGGGCATAAAAAAGACCTGAGCACACCAAGGAGGAAAAGTCATGATGGACTTGACTGTTTAATTCGTAACCTCAGTTTCTTGAGGCAAATGGTCTTCCATCTAGACCAGGCAAAAATATCCACCACTGTATATCCTTCCAAGTATATTCCCGAATATGCTAGAGTTGATCCACTCCCACCTATTTGATGTCGATATGCGATGGATTAAGATGTGAACTTGGAGGGGAGGTGTGTATGAATCACCTCCAAGGTATCACTTCCATAACATTGTAGATTAAGTGCTCAATCCATCGTTTTCATTCTCAAATATAGGGGCGTCAGTTTACAGGAAAAGTTGGGTCCTTCCCACTTTGCACTCTAGCTACTCAACAATTGGTATGCATATATGGATACCGCTAAGCAGGAAATGGGTTCATACTATACTCTAAGCAGGAAATGGGTTCATACTAGTATATTCTAAGCAGCTTTGAAAAAGCTAAGGCAATTTACTTGACATTGGAAAACACAGACAAACTTGTAAAAGCACCACTGATTTAGTATATTATCAAAAGAATTGATAAATTTGAGAATATTTACACAGATTAGAAAAAGGACATGAAAACCTCTTTTCCAGGTCCTGTAATCACAAGTACATGGTCCTTTCATATCAACTCAAGCAGCCATTAAACCCCCCAAATCATTCCTCTCTTGATTCCCAAAGAAATTAGCAACAATCACACTCACATCTTCTAAACCAACTCCAATACACAAAGGATTAGTCACTAGAGGAGCTTTAATTTCCTCCACCATTGTTGCATTTTCCCCATTGCATTGATTCAGTACCCTAACATTAGGACCATCTCTACATTTACCCATGCATTTACACCCAACAACAGCAACACTGCCACCACCAACCCTTTTCTCAAACTCTTGTAATAATTCTGCAGCTCCAGATTTCTTACACTTCCTCCCATGCATACCTCAATCCTTTCTCCATCTAGTGTTGCCATTATGGTTGCTGTATTTCTTTGGAGATTACTTGTATTAGCTGTTGCACCAATCCCAGAAGAACTACAACAACTAGTACTTGTAATTCCAGCACAACAATCTTGTCTAGAGCTCCCAATTTCAACCTCTTGAATCAATGAGCTAATTGGGCTAGTTGATTCTCCTTCTATATCAACTTTTGATTCTGTTGCAGTGTTAATTCTAAGGGATTTCATGTTAACAACGTCACCGCAATCGCTATCGCTTGATTCGGAGGAACTCGAAGACGATTCTGCTTTCATCTTCATCGACTTCTGTTTAGTTTTTTCTTCTTTCTTCTTCCTTTTCATTTCCTTTTCCTCTGCTTTTAATTGTTTCAATTGTGCCATTAGAATCTCTGATGCTTCCTGAAATTAACAAACACAAATTCATCAACACCAACAAAACCAGATATAAAAAAAATCTCCAAAAACTTCAAAATTACATGAAAAGTATCCATCAATCTTGATAATAATTGAATCATATAAGAATATAAGAGACCCCCAGAAATCTTTCTTACCTCTAGATTCTTTCCTTTAACCTGAGAAATCAAACCACTCTCCATTTCTAATCCAAACCCCATTGATTCAAACATGGATAAGTTCTTCGATAACACTTTAACCAATTTCAACTTCTTCTTAATAATTCCCATCTCTAAATTCTTCTTCTCCTTCTTCTCTTTATTCTTTAAACCAGACATTTGAGGAGAAACATAATATTGAAGATGCCCATTCTCCAAAAACGCAGAACTCCTTGAGATCCCAGAAAATTTTCTAGATTTCACCGAGACCTTATCAATTCCAACGCCGTAATATGACCTTGAAAGTACACCGGAGATCTCCATTGATTCTGTTATGGTTGAGCAGAGAAAAATTGATGAAATTATTTGAAGAATAAGCGAGGAAACGAGTCGCTTTTTCACACGGTTATATACAGGAAAGACACTTGTGCGGTTTATGTAGACGTGGAGATATATTACTGGTTTATGGTGACGTGGAATAAGTTTGGCTTGGCGCCTGCAAGCTCGTGACCGGTATTAGTTAACCACACTTATTATGACTTCTGACATACGGCAATAATAGATCTCACCCATTGAATTCACCTTAATGGTAATGAATGGATAAGATATTTCCATGTAAGCACACGTCATCTGCCATGTGGAGTTTCAGAATGTTTTACCAAGTTGCCCTTGACCTTTTCTTCAACAGACTGATGTGGATTTTGTTGAAAAAAGTGTAAATTTGATAACGACAGTAAAGATTTATGATGTTATCCTTGGAGTGGAGTAGAAGGCTTTCGAAAGGATTAAACTCTATCCAGTTGCTAAATTTGGAATCTTGCCAAGAGAAGGGAGCGGTCATAGATGATACAGGCATCATAACTTCTTTTATCTTAGATGGGAAAACCAAATATAGGTGCATAGATACAGGAGGTTGAGACTTGAGTATGTACTCTGTGGAGTTATATACGTTTTTATCTCCAGCCAAAACATGATTGTGTGGAGGGCTGTCAATGGGATACCGAATTTCGAATTCCGTAACCGATAATCCGAGTTCCTATAGGAAATTTCGACAGTACGGTGATCGGAGATCGGTACTGGAAAATAATCGGTAAATTTTGTCTTACCGGAACGGTATTAGTTGAGGCACTTACCGTTAGGTTAATTACCGATACTGGTAATTATTATCACACGTGTATGTTGCACGTGTTGTTTTTGAATTTCTTTGTTTTTTTTTTTTTTTTGCAAGAACATGTAACTAAGTAAATTTGGAACATTTGTACGTGGTTACTTTGTGTTTAGCATGAAATTTGAACTAAAACTTTCTTATTTTGAACTGATTTTCGTTCTGAAAAAAAGGTAACTTAAAACTATATCAGCTAACGGTATTTATCGGAATTTTTACCGATATCCGGTAACTTAACGAAACGGTAGCGGTTTAGATTTTAAGAATTATGTCGGAAATTATCGGTACCGGAATTCCGATGAAAATTATCTCGATAACATCTCTGGTAGAGGCAATTACCGTTTAGATAGGTTCCATTGACAACTCTAATTGTGTGCATGCTAGATGCTTTTTCCTTATGTTGACGGTGGGTTTTGCCACAAGCGAAAATTATAAGTTTGTCTATAAAAGAGGTCTATATATAAAATCTTGATTTCGCAGGAAATTGAGGTTTATATACTAGTCCACTTGATATTTGTAGCTCGTATATTAAGCTGAACTCTTAGAATTTATTTTTATGCATAAACTGTGTAAACTTACTGTACTTGGAATCTATAAATATGAATTGCATAACTTAATACTTATTTATGTATCAAATCTCCATTGACCGGAAAGCTTCTATATGGATTGCCTACTAGTACAGAGCATTATCGTCCTCCAAAACCACTTGTGTTGGTTGCAAATCCACCAGGATATTCTCCTATTTATACAAAATTTCCAGAACATACTCTTGTGCCACCCTCTTACTTGATCTTGTTCTCGAATATCAAGCTCCTAGATGGACTACGTACCCACTAGCATAGATCAACTTATACTTGTTTCATAGAGTCTTGAGATATCCAAGAGACATAAAGGATCATAACCGAAACTGAATTGCTCGTAGGGTCCATTGTTTCTCAACTACATTCCAGTCCGAAGTCTGGAAGTCGTCTAGTCTCTGTAGCGGGCAATACATTGTGGTGTTCAAGCTCTGGACTATGTCCATGGGTTTTAATGCTTTGCAGTTTTCCCCGTTAACAAAATTTTTGGTGTCTTGTGTTATTTCTTTTCCGAATTATATTTTTTTTTATCATTATAACTGAAATACCACAAATAGTACTCTAAATAACCTAACAGTTTTTAAGCCTAAAAGACAGTATAGAACCTACAAGATTTATTCTTGAGAATTCTTATCTTGAAAGAGAGATTACAAGACTTGTTCTTGTTGGAATTGGTTCAGTATTACAATTCGAGTATGTACAATTCGATTACATACTAGGTTATTACTTGGATATTGATTTCTGAGATCATCCAAGTTAAACTTATCTTCATATCAGGTATCAGATCTTTACAGTTGATCTGTGCTACTGATTGTAACAATTTCATCCATATAGGTTTCCAGATTAAAATTTGGTGGTGAACTTAGTACACCCTCCTTTTCAAATCATATTGTATATTTTCTTCAAGATAAACCGACATTTAGCGACCGCAATCTTTGCAGAGATGTTTGATAATTTTCCATTAGCACAATATAAGTAATATTTCTTAAAACTAGCATTCATGTGCACATTCATCAAATAAGTAGTGTCCATATTGATTTTGCGGAATTGAAACAAAAAATAAGGACTTTGATGTTTCATATGCAATTCCACAAAATATATCTCTAGAAAGGACAGTGCTCTCCCGCGCGGGTTTCAAACCCTTGGATAAAATACATATATGTTTTTATCCGTTAAGATGAATGTACAGTTGGATCAGGTTATATAATTTGCAAATATGTCCACTCCTTTAATTTAACAGTCCTTGTAGATTTTCATGTTTTATTTACAATACCTTTTCATTGAGAAATTGTTTCTCCACCACCATTAAAATTATTTTCATCTTTTTTCCCCTTCTTCAATATCCAAGTTCAATCGAGTCGTATCCAAATAACCGGATTGGAATTCTGCTAAGTATGAAACTTGTTATCTATTTTTCAAGATACGAATTTGATAGGGTGTAGAATACATCCTATTTACTATCTATTGTTTATGCTTTCTCTGCTATTTTTCTTGTAAATTATGTATTTTACGCTTGCTTTGAGTTTTGTAGCTACTTTGGAGTCACACGGAGGAAAAGAAGAAGAAATTATTCTATTTGAGCCAAAAGGGCAAAATTGTCATTTCATGGGCGAACACTATTTGGAGCTGAGCCAAGGTTAAGGGGCAACTCTCTTTTGGAGGAGTAATAAACATATACTAGCTAAGGTTAAGGGACAACCAACTTAGTTATCCCTTATCGAGGTGACCGGGTGTTGGATAACAAACCCAATTTATAACCCTAAACCTAAATTCAGATATTCATCTTCTCAATCATTTTTGCACCTGAGAGAGAAGAGTTAAAAGCAATGGCTGCCGTTTTTTGGGATCGAACCACTCCGAGAAATTCAAGGATCGAGACGGGAAATGGGTTTCGATCTGATTGTTGCAGTCAACATTTGGTGCGATCCAGAGGAGGAGAAATAGAGGCTGCGTATTATCTGAGAGAGATCGAACTCAGGGAAACAGAGATGAAGTAGAAATTAGGGTTCGTGAAATTGAGAGGAAGATGGAGAAACTAATTGGCAGAGTGGGTTAGGGTTCCTGATGAGATTCGATGGAGGTTGAAGATGAAGTAAAATTGTGAGATGATTCTGCTCTTGGAAGTTGCAAATTTGAGATGATGGAAGAATGAGTTCGATTTTCTGGTACTGTTGGTGGCCGCTGGTTGAAATCGAGAGCAGTGAAGAAATTGAAACCAAGAACAGTCAGGGAGATGAGTTCAAGATCGAGAGAAAGCAGCTTAGAAGAGATGGATTTATGGCTTATCTGGGTTTGCTGTGAATCTCAGAGAACTGAAATTGAGTTAAGGGATTTGTGGCTGTTCGATGGAAAGGAAATAGTGCTGTTGAAGCTCGGTGAATTTGGGTTTGATTGATTCATGGCTGTGAACGAATAGGGAGTTACAGATGGAATTTTACAAGGAAGCTACACCAGAATGAATGGGTTTGCCGAGAAGAATTGGGAATGAGAAATTGATACAGAAAGAAGCTGATGATGAACATATGTATGAAGTGAAGCTGTTGAACTAAATTAGATATATGTTAGGATACAGGTTGTGCAGGAATTGAAGACAGATCGGCCTGAAATTGGCCTGAGAAATGCCCAGAAAACAGAGGAAACTCTGTCTGAATTTTCCCTCCGGCGATTCAACTCGTTTTCAGATGACCGATCCAGAAACGATTCAACCCAGCCCAGTCAGACCAGTTAGCCGAGTAAGATGCTGACTCGGTGGCTGAGTCACTCTTCTGCCTTGACCGTTGACTGACGGTTTGACCCTTTTGACCGTTAGTCCTAACGGTGGACTGACGGAATATTCTGTCGAATATACCGTGATGTCGAAGAATTCAGGTGACCGGCGGTGACTATTCTTGCCGGATTCCGGTCAACTTCCGACCATAATACCAGCTTTCCGGCGACCAAAATTACAGAATTTTGTGTGGATTCTTCTCATGGGTGTGAAGACTTGGACTTGGAATTGGATGGAGAATTTGGCTCAAATTTGGAAAGAGAAGATGGAAGATTGAGAAAGACTTGAAATTGGAAATTGAATTATTAAAGGAAAGGGATTCTATTCCTTGGAAGATTTGGAGAACATTGAAGCCTATAAGTAGAGAAGTTCTCTACACACTTTGACATATCTCTTTACACACCTTTTACACACACAACACTTCTCTTTTCTTTATTCTTTGTGTGAACTCCTTAACATGAGTAGCTAATTTTATTATTGATTGAGGATGAATTCCTAGTTCTTAACATGTTTTGAGTTTTGTTTTAAATCTACTTTGAAGTTTTTCACATGATTATCGTTTGTTTTTACTAATAGGAATGTTTATACATTCATGGTTGATTGATAGATTGTTTGGGTGGCCAACTAAATTGATTTGTTAATTGATCTAAAGCTAGTGAAAGTTAGGGGATAAGTAATCGTTTCTTGACTCTTTACATAAGTAGCAAACACAAGACCTTGCGGAGGGATTCCGTGGAGCAATTGTGTGTGAAAACAACGTTAGCAAGTAGACCTTGATCTAAGAGTCTAACTACTAATATCAACCTAATAAATTCATAAATCTTAATGCGTTTATTTGAATTACATATTGAGTGATCTACTATTAGGTGGTTTGGTAAATAGAATCCGGTAGTCGAGAACTTCCGTATCCGGTGATACAAGGGATTTTGGGGCTAGCTAAGCGAACCTGCTATCCTACGGTTGGTGATAATTTGTGACTAATAACAAGTAGAAAAGAACATAACTTGATTCATTGTTTTGCAACGAAGAATGATTCCTTGATCTTGTCTCTCTTATTGATTTCAACTTTATCTTTTAATTGTTTTGTTTATTTTCTTTTGCTTTATACATCCCCCCTTTTTGTGACAATTTTTACAACTAGAATCTCTTGCTTCTCGTGGGAACGAACTTGACTTCCATTATATTATTTTTAATTGAGTGGAAATAAGATATTAATTTGATTGCACCTACGACACGCATCAAATTTTGGCGCCGCTGCCGGGGAGCAACGGATGATTTTAGTTGTTTTTATTTTTCTTTTTGATTTATTCTTGCTTTGTTAGATTGTACATCGTATCTAACTTGGTTTCTGAGAATCTTATTTCAGGTATCGGTTTTCCATGTATGGTGGACAAGAGCAAGCATATTACAACAATCAATACGGTTTTCAACCTCAACATTATGGCAACTTCCAACCATCCTTAGGATACAATCAAAACCAATCTTTTGTCTATGATCAAATTCCTACAGAACCTTATGGATGTTCTCATACATATCAACAACCTTATGACGGGTATGTAAGTGGACAATCACAAGGATGGGAGGATAGTTTTGTTTATCATCAGAAATTCTCTAGTTTTGCAGATAAGATGTCTGCCATGATTGGGGATCTTCAACAAAATTTGCAAGAATCACTACAAGACCAGCAACCCTATGTTTGGGAGGAACCATGTCGAGAAATTCAAAGAAATTCGGAGGAATTATACGAACAAATTACTCAACTCGATAAAAATAGGGATGAGCAACTCCAACAACTTCAAGACGGCATTGCTAAAGAACGAAGAGACATGGATCAATACAAGGAGGATAGGGATAAAGAAGAATTTTGCTATCAAAGCAATAACTATTCTAATGTGCCTATGGTGTGTAGTGAATATTTGATCGATGATTATGTTGGAAAAGGCCAACCTTTGGATACTTTTGAAGACGCTAGTGTAGCTTACTCGAGCCTTGATCTTAATAATGATCAAGAACCTATTCAAAAGGTAGAGCTTGAAGATGATGCATTTAGTGCTTGGAAAAAATTCCTTAGGGAAAGATATGAGTCCGCGGAAGTGTATGAGCGTTGCAACAATGAGGAAGTTATTTCAACTCCGGATCATAATAACGATCCTTCACCTATTCAAAAGGGGGAGATTGGGTGTGACTTACCTAGTGTTATAAACGGTGTAACACCCTCACAAGAAGATCCTACGATCTATACCGACGAGAATCATTTTAGTGAATGGCCCGATTCCGATGATGAGAATGTTGAAGAGATGATGCTAGATGATGAAACCAAATTGATTGATTTCGTGGAAGACCCAATTGAACTTGCCAATGATTATAATGATGCCAAAACTTTGGTTAAGGTAGAAAATAACGACGATTGGTTGCAAGATTTGATAGAGGACCACGATATATAAGAGGTAAGTAATTCATATGAATTCTCTAAGGATGAAGAGGATTCCGTAAAACAAGAGATTGTGCAAGGTTTGTCTAACCCTTTGCATATTGATTCTTCTCCTTTATCTCCTATTGGTTTGAATGTATGTGCTTCGAAAGTATTTTTGGATGATTTTGTTTCTAAATATCCACCATTGGAAACACTTGATGCTAACACTATGCAGGTTTGCCAAGAGGAATACATGGAAGTTCCCAAATTTTATGTTCTTTATACACTTCCGAGTGTGGACAAGAATAAGTGTGGGGGAAATTTCTATCGAGCGATAATTTCACTATTGTTTTCTTGTGCTAATATTTGTATGGAGTTATTGTTTTCAAAACAGGTATTATGGATGGATCCTCAAATTTTCAGATTGTTAGTATATGGGGAATGAATCTTGCAAGAGCTAAGTCGGGCCGTCGACTTTAAAACAAGCGCTTCATGGGAGGCAACCCATTGGTTTTGTATTTCTTATCCTTTTGCTTTTTGTTTATTTATTTTTCTTGTTCCATATCATGTTAAAATTTCCCACCTTAACTTTACTAGGACGATTCAATTACATTGAGGACAATGTAAGGTTTAAGTGTGGGGGAGTGGTTAAGCATGTATTTTAAAAAAAAAATTAAAATTAAAAAAATTAAAAAAAAAAAAAAAAAAAAAGTTTTACATAAAACCTCCAACTTTTAGAGATTTTTGAGTCACTAGCATACTTCTAGGTATGTTTACATAGAGGATTTTGACCGACATAATTGAACTTGGAAATGTTAGAGAACTACATTCGGATTTCTTACTTGTTAGAGTGTTAAATAATGGATTTAATCATGCCGGTGATGCGAATTTGGTGCAGGGAGAAATGCATTATTAGAGTTGCTGATCAATCATTAGTGGAGACTACCCGTATTCATATCATGTGAGGCACCGACCAGAAATTTTCCATTGATAGGTGTCTAAAACACCTATGTATTTATCTATTGTTTATGCTTTCTCTGCTAGTTCTCTTGTAAATTATGTATCTTATGTTTGCTTTTGAATATTTAGGTACTTTGGAGTCATTTGGAACAAAAGAAGAAGAAAGCGTTCATTTGGAGCGAAGAGAACAAAAAGACCGATTCACAGACGAGCGAAGCTAGCTACGGTTGAGCAAGAAAACAAAATGGTTAGTCGGTTCTCTGAACCGACAAAGTCAATCTGTAAATCACGTGGCTGTATCAATTACTGGATGCCTATAATATTTTCTATCATTACCTGGCCCTCACTTCAATAGAAGTGTTCATTTTCTTCTCATTAGTCGGTCTGAAACCGAGAGAGACGGCTGTTGTTGGTAGTGATAATAAACTCAGGGGATCGAGAAGAAGCTGTTGTGCTGAGAGAATCAGGTCGAATATGATCGATTGAGAGCTGTTGAGGTGGTTTCTGAGTGATTTCGTCGGAAGAGAAGAACACGGTGAAACATAGAGTTAGGGTTTTATCACAGGGAGTTTGAGATGATGGTGGCCATGAAGAGAAATTGAACTCGGTGAAGAAGTTGGGATATGGGTTTTTAGTTCGAAATTTGTGAACATGAATTCAGTTAGAAGTTAGGGTGTGCTTCAGATTCAGTTGATTTGTAGAGATGTCGATCAGTGAATGAATGGATTTGGAGAGATGGGTTTGTTCTTGACTCAAATCTGCAGATATAGGAGTTCGAGATGAACAAGGAAAATGGGTATTCCATCTACAAGATTGTATTTGAAGTCTGAGATGAATTTAGGGTTCTTGAAGTCTGGTTCATTCTTGGGTTGAAATTCAGGTGGTACTGAGTTGGAAGGGAAGATTAATAAAGAGCTGTTGTTTCCTAAATGGGTTGGCTGGATTGAAGTTGCAGCTGTTGCAGGTGATAGAGATGGAGGTATTGATACGCAGTGATGGAACTGGTGGAGATTCAGTGCCTTGGCTGTGAGGATTTCAGAAGTAGCTGTTGGTGGTGCTGAGTCTCAGGCAATTGCAGGTTGTGATATAATGAAATGTTATTGTTGTTGCCTTGAGCTGAGATGAGATGAAAATGGAGAAACTATGAGCTGTGATTGTATGCCTTAGATGAATGCCTAGGTTCAGGTGGTGGTTGAATGATGGGGAGTGGACTGAAATGATATATTGCGGTATGGAGTCAGAAAGCGCTTGTAGTTGTGAAGAATTGCACTGGAAAGTGAATCATGGAGGATATTGCGCCATGGGAGCAAAGACAAGTTCGAGGCCATTGCAAGTGCGGGTGATGATAAGACTGCTAGAAGAAGCTACATGAAGTGAAATTGCAGGTGCTTGAGAAATGCAAATTGAATCAAGGCAAAGTGTTGCTTTGTTTTGAGGTTGTCTTTGCGATGCGATCTTTGCGAGCAAGGAAGGAACGATATACATGGAACGATTGGATAGTGATGTTCTGGGATGAGTTCGACTCGATCCGATTGAGTAATGGGTTATGATGAGCTTGGACTTTGGAGTCTGTTGTAAACTCGAGATCGAACAGGGAATCAAGGCTGTTTTGCGGCCATTATTGGCGCTTGGTGTTGACAAGTGGTGACACGAAGAGAATGGCAATTGAGCTCGAAGTCGTGGTGAAGCATGAACACAGAAGATGTTGATGCTACTCGATGATACGGGGATTGGCAAATGGAAATGCTAGAGCTTGCAGGCTCGGTGGTTGTGTATGTGTTGTGAATGAATGAAGAACAACGAGTGCAGTGGTGTTCAAGTCCACAATGGCGATTCTTTTGCGATTGGTGAGTCGTATTCTGCCGCTTGCGACGAGGGATGAATGGTAGCTAAGATGGAACTGCAGGAGCTACAGGCAATAGGGATTGCAGTAAGAGATTCAGGAGAAAAGTAAGCTGGTGCCAGGCTGGAATGAACCTGGTGGTGGTACTGGTGATTCAGGGAGTGGCTATGACTTGGTTGTGTGGTTGCTGTGTTGCACTACAGGGCTGGTAAGGGTGCAGGAAAGCACAGCCATTATGGCTGGGATGGAACTGAATAACGCACACTCAGCCAAATTAGATGGATCCGGTCTTAGTTCATCGACTCGTTTCAATCGATTCGTTTTCAACTCCTCGCAGCTTAACTCGGTTGACTCCGAGTTGACTCAGTTGACCCGAGTTGGACCTTTGACCATTTGACTTTTTCGTGTGACCGACGACGACATTCCGGCCATATTCCTACTGAAACCCGCTTTTCCCAAGGAGCATATTTTTGAGACATATTTTCACATGGGTTTCTCACACATGGTTCATGGGCTTGGTGGACTTTTTGATGATGGACTTTGAAGACCTAATTTTGGGAAAGTGGGAAGGCTATAAAAGAAAAGGTTTCTATTCTTTTGGATATACGTATTCTTTGGGAGTTTTGAGAGAGCGGGAGCTAGGGTTTGCTTTCATTTAATATTTTTCACCTTCTTTACTTTATTTCCATTATTATTTGATGATGATGAACTCCAATATTATGAGTAACTAAAACTCTCTTTGATTAAGGGCGATTTCGAAGCCCGAAATATGAATCTATATTTGATATGAAAAACTTGTTCTCTTGCATTAATTAATGTTATTGATTGATTTCTACCATGCTATTATTGTTTATGGATTATTTGTTGATTGTTTAAGTTCGAAATTAAATAGTTGATTCATAATCCTATTGCTAGTTTAGATTTTCTTCAACCCGTAATTGTCTAGAGAAGATAAACACAAGTAGTAATATGTGGGTATTGATGATGGGACTTTGTTAAGTACCCATATGTAGAAATCAACACTAGTAGGTGATTCATGCTTTTGAGTTCATCACTAGGAGCAATCTTATCTCACAGAATTTAGAGCACTTGTTCAAGTCAAACCTAGTAAGCGTACCTCTAGGAAACTTGGCAAGTAGGAACCGTAGTCGAGCGCTTCCGTATCCGGTGAGCTAGGAGATAATAACGGAATAGTTGAGCGTACTAATTATTCTAGGGTTGTTAGTAACATGATAATGTGAAGAATATAGCTATCTATCAATTTGGTTTGTATTCTCAGTGGTCTAGAATGAACCTTTAATCAATTACATCTCATATTTGAATACATTTTACAATTTTCAAGCGTTTTTACAACAAAATCATCTTTGCTAAGAGTATTTGCATAACAACTTGAACTTCATACCTCCTTGGGACGATCCTACTTACATTATACTACTTGCTAGTTAAAGAGAAGTAGAGAAATTTATTTTTATAGATTGACACCTCGTCAAAATTGGCGCCGCTTCTTGGGGGAGGCAAGTGTAAGTCTAGTTGTTATTGAACCCTCCGATGATGGAAGTAGTCAAGAAGGAAATCCCGGGTTGTTGGATGTCGGGTTATCTATCCCATATCCGATAGCAAATGGGTGAGCCCGATTCAAGTCGTTCCAAAGAAGTCCTAATCACGGTGGTGAAAAAACGAAGATAATGACTTGGTTCCAACTAGAATTCAGACCGGTTGGAGAGTTTGCATTGACTACCTAAGCTCAACTCTACCACCCGAAAGGACCATTTTCCCTTACCATTTATTGATCAAATGCTTGAAAGATTGGCTGGACATTCTTATTATTGCTTTCTTGACGGTTTTTCAGGTTATAACCAGATTGTGATAGCTCCAGAAGATCAAGAAAAGACAACGTTTACTTGCCCGTTTGGCACTTTTGCGTATAGACGTATGCCATTTGGCTTGTGCAATGCACCAGCCACTTTTCAACGTTGTATGGTAAGTATATTTTCAGATTATGTGGAAAGCATCATAGAAGTGTTTATGGATGATTTCAGCGTGTATGGTGATTCTTTTGACAAATGCTTAGATAACCTTGCACTTATTCTTAAACGATGCGTAGAAACTAATCTTGTGCTTAATTGGGAAAAATGTCACTTTATGGTCAATCATGGGATTGTGCTAGGTCATGTTGTATCCTCTAAGGGGTTAGAAGTGGACAAGGCTAAGATAGATTTGATTCGAACTTACAATACCCCACAAATGTGAGGGAGGTTCGCTCTTTTCTTGGTCATGCGGGTTTTTATAGAGATTCATCAAGGATTTCTCCAAGATTGCAATGCCCCTGTAGACTCTTGCAAAAGATGTGGCCTTTGATTGTGACAAGGAATGCAAGGAAGCTTTCGACACCTTGAAAGAGTTGTTGACTACCGCACAATCATCAAACCACCGGACCGGAGCAAATCATTTGAGTTGATGTGCGATGCAAGTGATTATGCCGTTGGAGCCGTGTTGGGACAGAGATGGCAAAGTTCCATATGCCATTTATTATGCTTCTAGAACTCTCAACGGAGCACAAATCAACTACTCCACACTGAAAAGGAGCTTTTGGCCATAGTGTTTGCACTCGAGAAGTTTAGATCTTATTTAGTGGGTACAAAGGTGGTGGTTTTCTCGACCATGCCGCACTTCGATACTTGCTCACAAAGAAGGATGCTAAGCCAAGGCTCATAAGGTGGATTCTTCTTCTTCAAGAGTTCAACTTGCAAATCAAGGACAAGAAGGGCAAGTGAGAATACCGAGCGGATCATTTAAGCGATTGGTTGTGTCCGAAGAAGCGATTCCTTTGCATGATAGCTTCCGGATGAGCAACTCTTTGCGGTTGGTGGCACAACTCCATGGTACGCCGATATCGTTAACTTCTTGGTGACGGGACAAGTACCTAGTTCCATGTCTACATTCCGGGAACACAAGCTCAAGAAGATTGCTAAGCAATATATATGGGATGAACCTTATTTGTGGAAGCATTGCTCCGATCAAATGATCCGCGTAGTGCGTACTTGAACTGAGTTCCAATCAATTCCGAATTTTTGTCACTCATATGCTTGTGGTGGCCATTTCGGAGCCAAGAGGACAGCCCTCAAGGTTCTCGAAAGTGGTTTTTATTGGCCTACATTGTTTAAGGATGCATATCTATGTTGTAAGGCTTGTGATAGGTGTCAAAGGACAGGCAACCTTGGTGCTAGAAACCAAATGCCGCAAACACCAATTCTCGCCGTTGAGATTTTGATGTTTGGGGTATCGATTTTATGGGGCCTTTGTGAATTCCAATGGGAAATTTTTATACTTCTTGCTGTAGATTATGTTTCTAAGTGGGTGGAAGCTAAAGCCACCCCGACCAAAGATTCTCATAATGTTTGTGAGTTTTTGAAGGAACATATCTTTTCTAGGTTTGGAACACCTCCGAGTGGTGATTAGTGATG
This sequence comes from Papaver armeniacum, assembly GCA_023531295.1. NCBI lineage: Eukaryota > Viridiplantae > Streptophyta > Magnoliopsida > Ranunculales > Papaveraceae > Papaver > Papaver armeniacum. Next base: position 15,863 of record JAJJWW010002309.1, on the reverse strand, counting down.
GAGGTTCGCACTTCAAGAGATCCTTTCACGCTCTTCTAAAGAAGTATAACATTTCTCATAAAGTTGGCACACCGTATCATCCACAAACGAGTGGACAAGCTGAAATTTCCAACCGGAAATTAAGTCCATCTTAGAGAAGACGGTGAATGTTACAAGGAAAGATTGGAGTTATAGACTCAATGACGCTTTGTGGGCGTATAGGACAGCCTATAAGACACCCATCGGTATGTCTCCTTTTAGGCTTGTCTATGGTAAACCTTGCCATCTTCCCGTCGAACTTGAACACAAAGCTTATTGGGCTATCAAGGTATGTAATATGGAATTAGATGCAAATTTGGAACATAGGAAACTTCAACTCAATGAGTTAGAAGAGATACGTAATGATGCATATGAAAGTTCACGCATTTATAAAGAAAAGACCAAGGCTTTCCATGATAAAATGATTTCCCCGAAAGAGTTTTGAAGTAGGGGCGAGAAAGTTCTTTTATTCCATTCTCGTCTTAAATTGTTTCCGGGTAAACTTAGGTCCGGATGGGTTGGACCATTTGTTGTTACTAATGTGTTTGCGCATGGTGCAGTTGAAATTACTAGTCCCAAAACAGGCTGATTTCCAAGGTTAACGGCCATCGCTTGAAACCATACTATGAGCAACTTGTGACTGAGAATCGTGATATGATTACATTGAGTGATCCACTCCCTCTGGAGGAGTAATTGGAGCCGAACGTCGGGCTGACGACGTTAAACCAAGCGCTAAGTGGGAGGCAACCCACCGGTTTTGTATCTTTCCCTTTATCTTTTTATTTTTAAGCATTTTCTTGTTTTTGCATATCATTTGCGGAATTTCCCACCTTGAACCTTCTTTGGATGATTCAATTTTACATTGAGGACAATGTAAAGTTTAAGTGTGGGGGAGCATTTATATGTTTGTATAGTTTGTTTTAGTTTGTTTTATGCCTTTTAAAAAAAAAAAAAATCAAAAAAAAAATCAGAAAAATAGAAAAAAAAAGAAAAATTTGTGCTTTTTGAACTCCGAAATCTAGAAACTTGTGCCTTTAGGATGACATTATTAGTGGATGGAATCATTTTGAATGCAGGAGTTGAGGAACCCATTAATTAACAAGAATGAACATAGCTCGGGAATCACAAATAACATGATAGTCGTTACCATATCTCGGAATATCACCATATCGCATTCTATTTTTATTTTTCCATATTTATCTATTGTTCTCTAAGTGTTTTGGTGGGTCACTAAACATCGACATGTTATACCGCTAGGATGAAATAGAGTGATTGAGTTGCTAGAAAAGAAAAAAAAAAAAAAAAAGAGACCGACCAATTAGACCAAACGGAATTAGAATGACACTTGGGAATAGCAGTATGTGTGAAACGTAGTCCCCGTCTCTCCAGTCGCCAAACAAGCGTGGAATGCGAGGATCCAAGGCAACTATCATGTACTTGTTGACAAGAAGCATGCGCTTGGATCCAAGCTTGATCTAATCATGCTTAAAAAAAAAAAAAAAAAAAAAAAAAAAATAATAAAAAAAAGTGAGAAAGAAAAGAAAGTATTATATTTGGTGAATAAAGTCACCCTTGTTCCCTTGTATATGCCAAAGTGAGTTGATGTATAAATAAGTTTGTTGACCACTGGTTCCCTTGTATATGCCAAACAGTGTTAACACTAGAATTGACCAAGAGCTCAATCCAATAGGATGCATAGGTTCATCTTGGCGGTGACCTTCGACAGATATGGGAAACATCGGACACTTGTGAACATTCGCCAACATCTACATCTATATCCATCTTCTTTATCTTTTCATTGCGATTGTGGTTTGTTAGTTTCCGAGTATTGTGGCTTGTTCGACTATCTAATAAGAGCTTTATTTACTTATATATGAACTGAATTTGTGCAAAGTACCTCCTCCTGTAGTCATTTTGGATTCGTTCATTGATTTGTCACGAATAGACGGAGTTTAAAATATAGGTTTTGTAGGCATACCTCTTGTAAACCTTCACGAGACTAAAACTCGTCCACTAGGGACACCTAGGGGTTCAAAGGCTTGTTATTTATGCTTAAAGTGACCGTAGCCTCAACGAGACGGAGTTGTATGTATTTGTTTTAGTTTTGTTTTGTTTGATTTGCTCGAGGACTAGCAAAGTCTAAGTGTGGGGGAATTTGATAGGTGTCTAAAACACCTATGTATTTATCTATTGTTTATGCTTTCTCTGCTAGTTCTCTTGTAAATTATGTATCTTATGTTTGCTTTTGAATATTTAGGTACTTTGGAGTCATTTGGAACTAAAGAAGAAGAAAGCGTTCATTTGGAGCGAAGAGAACAAAAAGACCGATTCATTGACGAGCGAAGCTAGCTACGGTTGAGCAAGAAAACAAAATGGTTAGTCGGTTCTCCGGAACTGACAGTGTCAACTGCAACCGCGTGGCTCGTATCAATTATTTGGATGCCTATAATATTTTCTATCATTACCCGGCCTCACTTCAATAGAAGTGTTCATTTTCTTCTCATTAGTCGGTTTGAAACCGAGAGAGACGGTGTTGTTGGTAGTGATAATAAACTCGGGGATCGAGAAGAAGTCATTGTGTCTTTGAGAGAATCGGTCGAATATGATCGATTGAGGAGCTGTTGAGGTGGTTTCAGTGATTTCGTTTAAGAGAAGAACACGGTGAAACATAGAGTTAGGGTTTTATCACTGGGAGTTTGAGATGATGGTGGCCATGAAGAGAAATTGAACTCAGGTGAAGAAGTTGGGATATGGGTTTTTAGTTCGAGCTGTGAACATGAATTCCAGATTAGAAGTTAGGGTTTGCTTCAGATTCAGTTGATTTGTAGAGATGTCGATCAGTGAATGAATGGATTTGGAGAGATGGGTTTGTTCTTGACTCAAATCTGCAGATATAGGAGTTCGAGATGAACAAGGAAAATGGGTATTCCATCTACAAGATTGTATTTGAAGTCTGAGATGAATTTAGGTTCTTAAAGTTCTGGTTCATTCTTGGGTTTAAATTCAGGTGGAACTGAGTTGGATGGGAAGATTAATAAAGAGTTGTTGTTTCCTAAATGGGTTGGCTGGATTGAAGTTGCAGCTGTTGCAGGTGATAGAGATGGAGGTATTGATACGCAGTGATGGAACTCGGTGGAGATTCGGTGCCTTTGGCTGTGAGGATTTCAATAGTCACAGGGTGGTCTTGAGTCTCGAGCAATTGCGAGTTGTGATATAATGAAATGTTATTGTTGTTGCCTTGAGCCGAGATGAGATGAAAATGGAGAAACTATGACCTGTGATTGTATGCCTTAGATGAATGCCTAGGTTCGTGGTGGTTGAATGATGCAGAGTGGACTGAAATGATATATTGCGGTATGGAGTCAGAAGAAGAGTTGTAGTGAAGAATTGCAGTGGAAAGTGAATCTGTGTGGAGGATATTGCGCCATGGGAGCAAAGACAAGTTCAAAGCCATTGCAAGTGCGGGTGATGATAAGACTGCTAGAAGAAGCTACATGAAGTGAAATTGCAGTGCTTGAGAAATGCAAACAATTGAAGGCGAAAGTTCTTTGTTTTGAGGTTGTCTTTGCGATGCGATCGCAGCAAGGAAGGAAAACGATATACATGGAACGATTGGATAGTGATGTTCTGGGATGAGTTCGACCGATGCCGAATGAGTAATGGGTTATGATGAGCTTGGACTTTGGAGCTGTTGTAAACTCGAGATCGAACAGGGAATCAAGGCTGTTGCGGCCATTATTGGCAGTTGGTGTTGACAGTGGTGACACGAAGAGAATGGCAGTTGAGCTCGAAGGCGTGGTGAAGCATGAACCCGAGAAGATGTTGATGCTATCGATGATACTGGGGATTGGCAAATGGAAATGCTAGAGCTTGCGGCTCGGGTGGTTGTGTATGTGTTGTGAATGAATGAAGAACAACAGTGCAGTGTGGTGTTCAAGTCCACAATGGCCGATTCTTTTGTTGCGGTTGCAACAGTCGTGGCTCTGGTGCTGCGAAGCAGGGATGAATGGTAGCTAAGATGGAACTGCAGGAGCTACAGGCAATAGGGATTGCAGTAAGAGATTCAGGAGAAAAGTAAGCTGGTGCCAGGCTGGAATGAACCTGGTGGTGGTACTGGTGATTCAGGGAGTGGCTATGACTTGGTTGTGTGGTTGCTGTGTTGCACTACAGGGCTGGTAAGGGTGCAGGAAAGCACAGCCATTATGGCTGGGATGGAACTGAATAACGCACACTCAGCCAAATTAGATGGATCCGGTCTTAGTTCACTGACTCGTTTTCAACTGACTCGTTTTCAACTCGGCAGTTAACTCAGTTGACTCCGAGTTGACTCAGTTGACCCGAGTTGGACCTTTGACCATTTGACTTTTCAGGTGACCGACGACGACATTCCGGCCATATTCCGGCCGGAAACCCAGTTTTCCGGCGAGCATATTTTTGAGACATATTTTCACATGGGTTTCTCACACATGGTTCATGGGCTTGGTGGACTTTTTGATGATGGACTTTGAAGACCTAATTTTGGGAAAGTGGGAAGGCTATAAAAAGAAAAGGTTTCTATTCTTTTGGATATACGTATTCTTTTGGGAGTTTCGCAGAGAGCGGGAGCTAGGGTTTGCTTTCATTTAATATTTTTCACCTTCTTTACTTTATTTCCATTATTATTTGATGATGATGAACTCCAATATTATGAGTAACTAAAACTCTCTTTGATTAAGGGCGATTTCGAAGCCCGAAATATGAATCTATATTTGATATGAAAAACTTGTTCTCTTGCATTAATTAATGTTATTGATTGATTTCTACCATGCTATTATTGTTTATGGATTATTTGTTGATTGTTTAAGTTCGAAATTAAATAGTTGATTCATAATCCTATTGCTAGTTTAGATTTTCTTCAATTCGTAATTGTCTAGAGAAGATAAACACAAGTAGTAATATGTGGGTATTGATGATGGGACTTTGTTAAGTACCCATATGTAGAAATCAACACTAGTAGGTGATTCATGCTTTGAGTTCATCACTAGAGCAATCTTATCTCACGTAATTTAGAGCACTTGTTCAAGTCAAACCTAGTAAGCGTACCTCTAGGAAACTTGGCAAGTAGGAACCTGTAGTCGAGCGCTTCCGTATCCGGTGAGCTAGGAGATAATAACGGAATAGTTGAGCGTACTAATTATTCTAGGGTTGTTAGTAACATGATAATGTGAAGAATATAGCTATCTATCAATTTGGTTTCTATTCTTGTGGTCTAGAATGAACCTTTAATCAATTACATCTCATATTTGAATACATTTTACAATTTTCAGCGTTTCTACAACAAAATCATCTTTGCTAAGAGTATTTGCATAACAACTTGAACTTCATACCTCCCTTGGGACGATCCTACTTACATTATACTACTTGCTAGTTAAAGAGAAGTAGAGAAATTTATTTTTGCGAGATTGACACCTCGTCATCCATCTACTAAAGAGCTTTCTTTTGAGTGTGTGTCACCGTACGCAAATTCCGGGTAGAATGGTGAGCTACCCAACCTCCCACCAATAGAAGCACTACTCTTTGATCTCTTGAGTGCTAATTTTGTCAATCATGAGGGTGACGCCTATAGATGAAAGCCTCCTTCTTGTAGTTCGATTTGCAGTTAACACCATTCTCTCTCGCGACAACAACGGATCCATAGAAACACCATCATCATCAACAAGGAGCGACATCAAAATCTACAAGAAAAGTTGGAAAAAGTTCACGGTTTATAAGCAACGGAACGAGAAAAAGAGCAAATTTCATATTCAAGTAAAGCAACATACAAAGGGCAGATTTTTACATATATGTTGAGGACTTACAATACAATGAGGTAATTCTATATTCAAGTATAAAGACTTATTCACAAGAGCGAAAAAAATCAAAAGGTGAGAATTGTTGAAGTTTATGATTTCGAGACGATACAAGTTGTGAAGAATCAAGCGGTAAAATACTTCTCCCACGGCCACGGTTTGTTTATTTTCACTTTGTTATATTTCTCTTTTTTTACAAAAAAAAAAAAAAAAAAAAAAAAAAAAAAAAAGAAATATTTGTTTTGTTAATAAGCCGTGGGGAAGGAAAATATATAAGGAAGTTTCAAGCGACAAGGATTTAAGGTAAAAAGGTTACAAATTGTTAAGGAATTACGAAGTTCGAGAATTTATCATCAAAGTTGAAACCGAAGACGAAGACCAAGAAGAGTATAAAGACGAGGAGCGGAAGACGTTTCTATTGGATTCCGTGAGAGTGGTGTTATCATAATTGGCGATCGGATGTGAAGGTGAGTAAGTAATCTCATCCTCGATAAATGGTTGATTTCCTTTCTTAGAGATCGTCAGAAAAATGGTTTTTCAAAATGATAAAAGATGTGGGTTTTTAAAAATATTTCGGAAGTTGTCCTTCCCACCATTCAACGTGTTGCAGAATTCTCTCTTCATTCCTACCTCGCACACATGTGAGAACCATAAAAAGCCGTCTTTTTGAGTGCAATTATCATAAAATCCTTTTGGTGAGGCGTTTCGAGGCGAAATGCTTATTGATCGTTTCTCAAACACGCGTTCTCTCATTATGGTGTGGTTATTTCTCACTCAACATTTAAGAATGAGAATATGTTCTTTAGTATTTCTAACTTCTTATTACTAGCATGCGAAACTCTATGTCCTCATAGCTTTTTGGATGCTTGGGACGCTTGAACGCTTTGAAGTTGTGAGTTTTTAGTTTGATTTGCTCGAGGACTAGCAAAGTCTAAGTGTGGGGGAATTTGATAGGTGTAGAATACATCCTATTTACTATCTATTGTTTATGCTTTCTCTGCTATTTTTCTTGTAAATTATGTATTTTACGCTTGTTTTGAGTTTTGTAGCTACTTTGGAGTCACACGGAGGAAAAGAAGAAGAAATTATTCTATTTGAGCCAAAAGGGCAAAATTGTCATTTCATGGGCGAACACTATTTGGAGCTGAGCCAAGGTTAAGGGGCAACTCTCTTTTGGAGGAGTAATAAACATATACTAGCTGAGGTTAAGGGACAGCCAGCTTAGTTATCCCTTATTGATGCGTGTCGTAACCACAACAAATTAATTAATACTTTACTACCTAATTAACAAGTAATATAGGGTAGTCAAGGTCGATCCCACGAGGAGCATGAGATTCTAGTTGTAAAAATTGTCACGAAAGGGGGGTGTAAAAAAACAAAAGAAAATAAACAAAGCAATTAAAAGATAAAGTTGAAAGCAATAAGAGAGACGAGATCAAGGAATCCTTCTTCGTTACGAAACAATGATTAAAGTTATGTTCTCTTCTACTTGTTATTAGTCACGATTATCACCAACCGTAGGATAGCAGGTCCGCTTAGCTAGCCCCAAAATCCCTAATTTCACCGAGTAACAGTCCGCTTAGTTATCGATTCTATTCAAAAGAACCACCCCGAGGTTCGCTTACAAGATGTAATTCCTCGAATGCATTAAGATTTATGAATTTAGGTTTAGTACTAGTAGTTAAACTCGGTTCGCTTGGTTCACTTTCTAGCGTTGTTTCTACACACAATTGCTCCACGGAATCCCTCCGCAAGGTCTCGTGTTTGCTACTTATGTAAAGAGTCAAGAAACGATTACTTATCCCCTAACTTTCACTAGCATTAGATTAAATCGACAAATCAATTTAGTTAGCCACCCAAACAATCTATCAATCAATCATGAATGTCTTTAAGATCATTCCTATTAGTAAAAACAAACGATAATCATGTGAAAAACTTCAAGATAGAATTGAAAACAAAAACTTAAATCATATGTTAAGAACTAGGAATTCATCCTCAATCAATAAAATTAACTACTCATGTTAAGGAGTTCACACAAAGAATAAGAAAAGAAAAGAATTGTGTGTGTAGAGAGGTGTGTAGAAGTTGTAGAAAACTTCTCTATTTATAGGCTTCAATATTCTCCAAATCTTCCAAGGAATAGAATCCTTTTCCTTTAGCAATTCAATTTCCAATTCCAAGCTTTTCTCAACTCTTCCACCTTCTCTTTCCAAATTTGAGTCCACCTCCATCCAATTCCAAGCCCAAGTCTTCACACCCATGAGAGAAGTCCATAGAAAATTCTGGAATTTTTGCTCACGGAAAATCGGGATTGTGGCCGGAATCCGGCCGGAATTGTCGCCTCCATTTCGCAAGTCGTCACTTAGGTGATGGAATATTCCGTCAAGATTCTCGTTATAGTTAACGTTGACTAACGGTCGTTAATCGTTGACCGGTCAAGGTCTAAGTCACCGAGTCGAACCGAGTCGCTTCGAGCCTACCGACCGGGTCCCAGCTGTGCCACTTTGCACAAAGCCAAACTTGTTGCAAAGACAATCATTGTGCATGACCACCATAATGGCTATACCTTCAGAACATTTTGAAATCGGTCTCGTGAGCACCCGTAGCTTCATAACAATTTCTCGCGATCTCATCACCGGTGCCTTGCTCTCCATCTCGTAACCATCATCTCATTCTCGGTCTCATTCCAACATCACCACAACTCTCCGAAGTTCGAACCCATCCTAGCCAATTCTCTCGCAATATATACTCTACCGTAGCTGCACTTGCATCCACCAAAGACAAATCTTCATCATGTCTTGCTTTGCCATAAACCATTCAATCCACTAGCCCATGTTCACTCACTTCAAACCAACTTCCAGCAGAGTTGATCATCTCTCGCCATACCCAGACTTCATATTCTCAAGATCATTCCCTGGCAAGACATTCATGTCACCAAAGACAAGTCACTTGGCCTCGCAGCTCATGGCAACACTCTCACCTGACTGCTCAAAGATCACGCCTTCAATCTCTACTCGAGAGGCAAGACCACCTGCAAATTACAAGCCTAGCCAGCCCACCGTTGAGACAACACCGCCAACATCAACACCCCGCCATACCAAGACCATCACAAAGACTCCACCCCGCACCTTGCACAATCGTACCTGCAAACCCGTATAAGTTAACCGCTTTCAACTCCTTGCTTAGCCGATCGCGGCAACAAAGAATACATAACAGCCTCAACACTTTGTCACGTACATTCATTCTCTCTTCAACCACCACCAGAAACCGCATTTCACCGCTCAATTCCGCTCAATATGCCACCAATTACCCCCGAGTTCAAGCTTTCACAACTTCACTCCATCTCGGTCGAACCAAGTGTGCACAATCCATTTCAAAGATCAACTCTCACTCCATTTCCCGTAAAACTCACATCTCGCAACCAAAGTGCAATCCACCATCAAACCTAAATCACCATTCCATCCACCACCGATGCCAGAACTCCACCGCATCATAATCAATTTAGTCTCGCATAAAACAACACTAACCGCCATTTCTCAAGATAAGCCTCTATGCCACCAGCCTCATTGAGCCGCAAATCGCAATAACCATCATCACAGAGCCCCAACAAGACCCATTATACTTCAACTCAGCTGCAATGCCATCTCGGTTTAGCCACAATGTACAATAGCTTCGCAACTTCACTAAGACCAAAGACTTCCATCCGAACTATACCACCAATTAAATCTCCTTTTGCATTCTTGGGCACAACTAGAACTATTAGAATCCTTCCATTCTTTCACCATGAGAGCCTTCGCAATTTCTTGCTCAACCCCTTTTAAATTCAAACCCTAACTCTCACAATTTCTCCTCTTCTCTTCTCGATTCTTAATGTTAGAAGAAGAACATCGTTTCTCCATTAATTGATTAAGTCCAAACCCATGAATTATAAATACCAATTTCAAACCAACAACCCTTTTCTATCTCAGAATCGTTTCTTCGTTATCAACAACACTTTCTCGATCTTAATTTCAGCAGCTGCTCTCAATTTCTTCTCTTGATCTTCTCTCGAACGGAATACAAAGAATCAAATTCGATCCCTATCTTCCTTAATTTCAACTTCTCGATCTGTTCTTCACTCCTCTCGATTTCACTCGGCAGATTCTTCATTTTTCTTCTCAATTTTCAGTGAGAATGAGTAAATAAAAATGATTGAAGAGAAAGAAAAACCCTTTTTCGATTTAGGGTGAAGGTGAAGTAGTTTTGGATCCGGTTTCGGGCCATGGATCCGGGTACGGGTGTGGGTCTATGGGTTTAGGGTGTGGGTCTATGGGTTTAGGGTGTGGGTGGATTCAGACACCCACCATAAGTACACCCCAATTGTGCTATTCTCACTCCCTTCTTTTGGATAAGGGACACCTCTTTGACCTCCCCTTAACCTTGGCTGGGCTCCAGATAGTGTTCGCCCCTTGGTGAAATGACAATTTTTACCCTTTTTGCTAAAATATGGTGATTTCTTCTCCTTTTCCTCCGTGTGACTCCATAGTAGCTACAAAACTCAAAACAAGCGTAAAATACATAATTTACAAGAAAAATAGCAAAGAAAGCATAAACTACTATATAGTAAATACGGTGTATTCTACACCTATCAAATTCCCCCACACTTAGACTTTGCTAGTCCTCGAGCAAATCAAACTAAAAACTCACAACTTCAAAGCGTTCAAGCGTCACAAGCATCCAAAGAGCTATGAGGACATAGAGTTTCTGCATGCTAGTAATAAGAAGTTAGAAATACTAAAGAACATATTCTCACTCTTAAATGTTGAGTGAGAAATAACCACACCATAATGAGAGAACGCGTGTTTGAGAAACGATCAATAAGCATTTCGCCTCGACTTCTGCCTCACCAAAAAAAGATTTTATGATAATTGCACTCAAAAAGACGGCTTTTTATGGTTCTCACATGTGTGCAGGTAGGAATGAAGAGAGAATTCCTGCGACACGTTGAATGGTGGGAAGGATAACTTCCGAAATATTTTTAAAAACCCACATCTTTTATATTTTGAAAAACCATTTTTCTGACGATCTCTACGAAAGGAAATCAACCATTATTATCGAGGATGGGATTACTTACTCACCTTCACATCCGATCGCCAATTATGATAACACCACTCTCACGGCATCCAATAGAAACGTCTTCCGCTCCTCGTCTTCGTAATCTTCGTCTTCGGTTTCAACTATTGATGATAAACCCTTGAATTTCATAAATCCTTAACAATTTATAACTCTTTTACCTTAAAAATCCTTATCGCTTGAAACCTCCTTATAGATTTTCCTTCCCCACGGCTCATTAACAAAAATAAGAACAAATATTTCTCTTGTTTTTCTCTCTTTTTTTTTTTTTTTTTTTTTTTTTTTTTTTTTTTTTTTTTTTTTTTGAAAACAAGAGAAATTAAATACAAAATAAACCATGGCCGTGGAAGAAGTATTTTACCACTTGATTCTTCACAACTTGTATCGCCTTGAAATCATAAACTTCAAAAATTCTCACCTTTTAATTTTCTTCGCTTTCATGAATAAGTCTTCATACTTGGATATAAAATTACCTCATTGTATTGTAAGTCCTCAACATATATGTAAAAATCCGCTCTTTGTATGTTGCTTTACTTGTATTTGAAATTTGCTCTTTTTCTCGTTTTGTTGCTTATAAACCTTAAACTTTTCCAACTTTCCTTGTAGATTTTGATGTCGCTCCTTGTTGATGATGAATGTGTTTCTATGGATCCGTTGTTGTCGAGAGAGAGAATGGTGCTAACTGCAAATCGAACTACAAGAAGGAAGCTTTCATCCATGGACATCACCCTCATGATTGACAAAATTAGCACTCAAGAGATCAAAGAGTAGTGCTTCTATTGGTGGGAGGTTGGGTAGCTCACCATTCTACCCGGAATTTACTTACGGTGACACACACTCAAAAGAAGCTCTTTAGTAGATGGAAGAATTCTGGTCGGTGCCTCACATGATATGAATACGGGTAGTCTCCACTAATGATTGATCAGCAACTCTAATAATGCATTTCTCCCTGCACCAAATTCGCATCACCGGCATGATTAAATCCATTATTTAACACTCAAACAAGCAAGAAATCCGAATGTAGTTCTCTAACATTTCCAAGTTCAATTATGTCGGTCAAAATCTCTATGTAAACATACCTAGAAGTATGCTAGTGACTCTAAAATCTTTAAAAGTTGGAGTTTTTATGTAAAACTTTTTTTTTTTTTAAATTTTTTTTTTTTTTTAAAATACATGCTTAACCACTCCCCCACACTTAAACCTTACATTGTCCTCAATGTAATTGAATCCTCCTAGTAAAGTCAAGGTGGGAAATTTTAACATGATAAGGAACAAGAAAAAGAAATAACAAAAAGCAAAAGGATAAGAAATACAAAACCTATGGGTTGCCTCCCATTAAGCGCTTGTTTTAAAGTCGACGGCCCGACTTAGCTCTTGCAAGATTCATTCCCCATATTGATGCGTGTCGTAGGTGCAATCAAATTAATTCAATATTTCCACTCAATTAAAAATAATATAATGGAAGTCAAGTTCGTTCCCACGAGGAGCAAGAGATCTTAGTTGTAAAAATTGTCACGACAGGGGGGTGTAAAAAGCAAAAGAAAATAAACAAAGCAATTAAAATCGAAAGTTGAAAGATGAAAGCAATAAGAGAGACAAGATCAAGGAATCCTTCTTCGTTGCAAAACAATGATTAAAGTTATGTTCTTTTCTACTTGTTATAAGTCATAGATTATCACCAACCGTAGGATAGCAGGTACGCTTAGCTAGCCCCAAAATCCCTAATTTCACTGAGTAACAGAGTCCGCTTAGTTATCGATTCTATTCAAAAGAACCACCCCGAGGTTCGCTTTACAAGATGTAATTCCCGAATGCATTAAGATTTATGAATTTAGGTTTAGTACTAGTAGTTAAACTCGGTTCGCTTGGTCCACTTTCTAGCGTTGTTTCTACACACAATTGCTCCACGGAATCCCTCCGCAAGGTCTTGTGTTTTCTACTTGTGTAAAGTGTCGAGAACGATTACGTATTCCCTAACTTATACTAGATATAGATCAATTAACAAATCAATTTAGCGTGCACTCCAAACAATCTATCAATCAATCATGAATGAATAAACATTCCTATTAGTAAAAACAATCGATAATCATGTGAAAAATCTCAAGATAGAATTGAAAACAAAAACTCAAATCATGTTAAGAACTAGGAATTCATCCTCAATCAATAAGAAAATTAGCTACTCATGCTTTTGAAATTCACACAAATAATAATAATTAAAAGAAGAATTTTCAAATTCACACAAGTAATTAAAAACAAAAATCTTAGAAAAGCAAGCAAAAACACACGTGTTGTGTGTGTAGAGAGGTGTGTAGAAGTTGTACAAAACTTCTCTATTTATAGGCTTCAATATTCTCCAATTCTTCCAAGGATTAGAATCCTTTTCCTTTAGCAATTCAATTTCCAATTCCAAGCTTTTCTCAACTCTTCCACCTTCTCTTTCCAAATTTGAGTCCAATTCTCCATCCAATTCCTAGCCCAAGTCTTCACACCCATGAGAGAAGTCCATAGAAAATTCTGGAAATTTCGGCTCGCCGGAAAACTGGGATTGTGGCCGGAATCCGGCCGGAATTGTCGCCGTAAAATATTTCAGGTGACCGGCAAAGTCCGCCCGGTCACCGGTCAAACAGGTCAAATCGGCGGGTCAACGAGTCGGGTCGGGTCAAACCCGAGTCAGGTTCATGAGTCAGGGTGACTCATTGATCCATCTGAGTCATAGTCGAGTGAAAGCCTAACTAGCGTGATCGGGCTTAGTTGTCGTCCATTGCACGTGCCGAGTCTCCTTTGTTGACTAAGATGGTGCTTTGCCAACTCATGATCGGCCAAGATGGTGTGCATTGCTTCTTACAATCCAACAAACCCTAACTCACCGCAAAATTGCTCCTTCAACACCTTTGTAACTCCACAGTCCAACACAAGCCTACCACCAAGAAACTGAATTTCAACAAAGCATCACAAATTGCTCCACAACACCCCGCCAAAAATCATCACTATCATCTCAGCTCCCGAATTCCTACAATGCTTGGCTGCAAACCCTTCTCAAAGATCGAACTTGCACACCATAACAACCACCATCTCGCACCTCACCGCAAAACCACTCAATGCTAGCCATAATTGCTGCCATCAATACCAGCTCGGACCAACAATGACCCATTCGTGCTCAACTCAAAGATATCTTGCAACTCCAACAGTAACCAAATAGCTTCCACCTCGCAATAAAGACTCCGGGGCACCCAGCCAACACTTCTTTGCTAACCCTTTCTGCCTCCTCTAGGGCTGTCAATGGATAAAAATCCATCGGATATTGGCAATACCGATAAGGTTAAGGTTAAGGGTTATCGGATATCCTAGATCCGATAATATCCGTCGGAATTCAAAAAATTCCATATCGATAAGGTTAAGGATAAGCTATCGGATATCTGATATTATTCCGATAATATCCGTTATCTACTCATGATACAAAAACTTCCAATAATTTCCGATAATTTCCGTTAATATTCAATAATTTCCGATAATTTCCGTTAATTTCAAGTTAATATTTGATAATTTCCGATATTTACTTAGGAGAGACGTAATCAAATGGCCAAAGAGTAAACCTAAAGGGTATTAGGTATCGAAAATTTCCAAAAATTTTATGATATAGTTATACACTAACGGATCGGATATTAACCTAACTAAAACTCCCTTAATCGGTACCGTTATGTTAATAAACTGGATATCCGTTACGTTAAGGTTATCGGATATCGGATAACCGTTATGTCGGATATTAACCTAACGGAATCCGGATATTCGGAAACGGATATCGGATATCGAATATCTATTGACAGCCCTAGCCTCCTCCATCTGCTTTGCAACCTCATTCTCTCCCTGGCCAACAACCAGCTCCTCCATCACCTTGTCTCTGCAACAGCTGTAACCTCAGGCCAACAATCATTGTTGCCTTAGTTCACCTGGTACTCCATTGGCATCCACCGAGCCATTCTCCCTAACCCGCGCTTCAAGGCCATTCCAAAGCAAGCTCACCGCTAATTCATAAGCTCAAACTTCCACTATTTGCAACACAACTCCACCGCTACGGAGCTTAAGCACCAAAGACCATCTTCATCTCCCCGGCAAGCAACAATGGCAAAGCAAAGATCAATTTTCCCCGCAACTTGCAGCTTCACATACACCGCCATTGCACAACCACCGACATGACGACATTTCCATCTCGTAACCATCATCTCCTAAACCCAATTGTCCCGTGTTACTTTGCCTCTTCATCAAGAAATGCTACACAAGTCTTAACAAACCCCATTGCCGAGTCTTGCACCGCAACCAGTATCAACTCACATCAAGAAAACACCTACTCAAATGCAAGCAACAACCATCTCTCGGCTGATTACCCGAGCTCACCATCAATACCCACAACTCACCATCTCCATTATCATCTCCAACATCACCGCTTCCCATCACCATTGCAATTAATGTACCAAAGAACCCATTACAGACCATTCTCTATTTCTTGGCCGTAACCAACTCATGACCACAGATCTGCTTCGATTTGAATCTCAATCTCCTCTTGGTCAGCAGCTCTCAGTCTCAATCGATTCTACGGTCTTTCAGATTCGAATCCCCACCATCATTAACATCTCAGCTCAACCATTACATATCAACATCGCCACCTTCAATTCCATTAACAACGCCATCATCTCTCACGAGCACCACCGGTCCGTTGATTGAATAAACCCTAACTCTCATTTTCACAAGCAATTCGCTTGTTCTTCACTGCACCCATCTCCTCCATTGCACGAACTCTAATCAATTTCTCGATTAACGCTGACCATGGCCGTGTTCTTACTCTCTTTCAAAGGTGGAGCTCGATTTTCGATTCGGGGGAAAAATGATTGAGAAGAAACAATCTTCTCA